>CM068299.1:56135286-56433813 GCA_034768395.1 Linum lewisii
AGATTCCAGGTTTTAAAACGCCCCAGAAACTAGGTAAATAAAAGTTGAGAAATGAATCCCAAGAGCTGACAGCCTTGCAAAATACTTAAAATGGCAACCCCCAGACGGAAGAACTGAAAGGCTGCAACCAATTCATTCCTTTAATAAAACCAAATCCTAAATATTTTCATTTCTTGTAAAAACTGGGAGGTGCAGTTGGCAGGCGAGATTGGAGTAATTTTCAAAATTCCAACCCCTTTTTTGTGAGGACTAAGAGGCTGTCCCAGGTTGTCCGGATTAGTCATCAACAGTTTAAGCAAATGTACGCCACAAAATGAGGACGGAAGAAAATCATCTCCAACTTCACCCAGGTCTGCATCTAATTCTGGGCTTTCTCATAATACTACAAAATCTCCGTGATATAAAATATTTACAAATTTTATTGCACTGACTTTTTATGGTGCCCTGACATTCTAGTACCGAAGGATTAAAAAGGACATGCTGGATGAATACCCTTTCTGACGAATCGCTAGGGGAAATGGATATGGAGGGTAATGTCCGTGAGTGAGTGGAACTTAAAATTTGATTGCTATAGGTTTATTTTTCAAGTCCGCCCTCATTTTTCTTTTGAGAAAGAAGATGCAGCCCGGGGGGATGAGAAACCCTTTAGTGTAACATATCTGAAAAAGAGAAATCAATTTGCCAGTTATGAAAGGAAACAAAGAAGAAATTTTTTTACACTTTCCCGACCAAGTTATTCACAGAAGACTATATGTGATTTTATGTTTGTGCATGTACGTGAGACCATTCTAGTTTTTTTTTTCCCAAAACAAACCCCTTAAAGTCTTGTGTCACTTTGTCATACAGCAAAGAGTTCCAAGCAACGATCAACGGATCTTAAGTTGAAGATGAAAGTGCAGAAGGTAAACTCGAGGTTTGCATAAAAATTTGGGTTTTATAATTTTGATATTTTCATTAGTGACGTTAAGACATTACTTAAACGGATAAGCAAGGTAAGAAAGCTGGAATTCGATTCGTATCCGTGTACATGCATGTTTGATCCACTTTTAGTGATAATTTCGATCCCCGATAAATGTTTCTCCCCCTTGAAACTTGAACACATGGGGTAGACTTCCTAGAACATCCTTTCAATTTAATGCAACTAACAGGGCCATTACAGTGGTTTCTAAAAAGAAACTAGCACATGAGTGCAAAAATTTTCCCCGTAAGCATATGCATACTTAATGACTCACATTGAATTAGCTGAATTAGTCATGTCTCAAGCGTCAATAAAAGAACTAGCTCTGGAATTTTTTTAATAAATAGATAATAAATTAAAAAAAAAACCCAGGGCATGCAAAAAGCTACAAGAAAGTAAAAATATTTTTTTGGGGGCCCCTACAAGAAAGTAGCAATTGCTGAACAAATCAGAAAGATTTTTAAAGGGTTAAATGTTAACTTTATTGGGAAGAGTATAGGTTCTGTTGGAAAAAAAAATGAATCAAAAACATGGAGCCAGTGTTCTTTTTTTTTTATGAATGCAGATTTTATTTTTCATAAAAGAAGGGAAAGAGTTGAGTAGACATAAAATTTTATTTTATCCATCCTTTTTCTTTTCTGCAGTCTTCTCCATACTCAGATTATTGTTTGTTCTGTCAAAACTGAACAGCAGCTTTCAAAAACTGAAAATTAGGTATTGATTAACTCTCCCATCATGTCAATTAAAATTTTTTCTGAAAAAACGGAGCTTCTACTTCAGTATCAGCCGTGAACATAGGGTAATAATCCACGGGAATCCCCAAAAAGGAACGTCCAATAAAAAAAGATACTAGGAAAGTAATTAGGGGCCAGCCGGGGTTGGGAACTTTTCAATTGGCAGGTAATGGCTTGAAAAAAATAAAAAAATAAATCCGGGTTTTTAGCTAAAATCAAGTCAGACGCAATTTTTTTTCTTTGTACAAGTAGGGGCTGTGAAAACTATTTACTTGAAAAAAAAAATCATAGATATGAAGGATATGATGATGTGTGGTAAAAAAGGGTTTTTAGCGGATGTTAAAGTTCCATAATAAGCTGCACAGCGCACTCCTGCTCCAGCCTTACGCATTACATAATCACATTTTAATGCCAAGCATCCCTTTTCATAAGCAAGGATAAAGCAAAAGAAAAAAGGAAAATTGAAATGCATTTTAACCTTGTACCCTGTGATCCATAAAAAAAAGAATTTTTCGGAAAGAGGGGGAAAAAAAGTTCTCATGGAGGATGGTTGCAAGTTGAAAATTGGATGCCTTAGAGAGGGGGGGCCCACCTGTTTATATTTTGTTTCAAGGCTACAGCTCGTAGGCCCCATTTAGTGATTTAAAACCAACTTCTATGGGGGCTTGGGGAAGGTTGCATCTCTAATTTCCCCCTTATTTTTGTATCTTTCATAAAAAATGAATAGACGCGGCACATTAAAATGTATTAGCGTAAAATGCTCTTTGGAATTAGTTTTTTTTTTAAAAAAAAGCATGTCAGCCTACTTCAGTCTTCAAGCTCCCCGTTGGGCTTCTGAATCATAAGCTTTTTTTGAGTTCCCCCCTTTTATTACCAAAAGATTTCCCCCTCTGAAGCTTGCTCCCCAGATTTTGATCATTTTTGGGGGGGCCCCCCCCAAAAAAAGGCCCCAAAGGCCCACGGGGCCCCCTGAGGCGACCCACATGGGGCCCCGAACACAGTGGCTAGGGGGGGGGTCCGGGCCCCAGGCGGTTTTTTAAAAGGGGGGGCCGAACGGCAGGCCCAGAAGGTGGGGTGAGGCCCAAAGCGGGCCCGCTCGGCGGCCCCTGGGTTACTCGGCGCCCTTTTGGTTTCCCAAAGCGGAAAACACGTGTCAACATCCTGGGAGCTAAAAACGAGTGGCTAAGATTCCCCCTTGGCGACCAAGGCGGGGTTAATAATCCCCCGAACCTTTAACCGGGGGAAAACCCCTTTTCCCCAGCGGAAAAAACGTCCGCGGTACTTTTCCCCCCCTTTTCCTCTCCCTTCCTTAAAAACTGATGCCCCCCCCTTTTCCTTAACTGCTACCTCTCACTTTACTTACGGGTAAACACCCGGGGGGCCCCAACAGCTTGGGCCTCCGTTTTGGGCCAGGCGCCAGGTGGAAAAAATTGGCGCCCCAGATGGGGGGGGCGGTCAGGCGACTTTTCAAGGCGAAAGGCTTATCAGCGATCCCCCCCCTGAAGGGAGGAGGGGGGAAAGAGAAGGGTTTTCGCCGTAAGTATGTTAACCAATTTTTTTGAGCAGCCCAAAAAACCCCACAAGAAACATGGAGCCGAAATTGAGGGGACTGGAGTCCGGTACTATTCGATGGCGGCCCATAGTGTTGGGCAGCGATTTCGATCCCTTGAGCAAAGAATGCTGAGCTCACCAGATGTTGAAAAGGTGACGCTCAGCAAGCTCAGCCCTCGGCCAACCTCGGAAGGCAGTCCCCCAAAAACTCCCCTTTGGAAGCTTAAACCGCAATTCCCCCTGTACTAAAAAACCCCCCCGCACGATGGCGGTTCGAAAACCCCTTTTCCAGGGCGTACTCCCGGCCGTACCAAGGGGTTTGGTTCCTCCCAATAGATAGTAGTAGGTACGGGGGACCCGGACGAGCACTTGCAACCCCTTCCCCGACGCTATGAAATGCAGCGGCTGGCGATGCGCTATTGCAGGCTTTTCCCGGGGACATGGGGGGGACCAGGGAGTGGTCATGAATCTACCAGGGGCATAAAAAAATCATGGGAAGGTTTCGCGGGATTTTCTCCAGAAGTATGAGTGCAAAAAAAAACAAGGACGGTCCCGTTGCAAGCGTGGTGGCTTGAGGCAAAAGCCGAACCATCGCTGAAGGAGTTTTTTTATGAATGGATGGGGCGTCCAATCCATCAAGGGGTAGATCATAAAATCGGGGCGCAAGTTTATTCCGCGACCAAACGGCAGGCTCGAGAGTCGCTCTAAGGTGGCTCCGAAGTCCTGTCCGACTTGGAAAACCAGAGTACACAAAATTATTTTGATTGAGGAACAGTTAGCAGAACCTTTATGTGGAGCGGCGAAGAGGGAAAGGGAAAAGCCCGTCACAGGGAACAAGCAGGCCAAAGGGCAGCCCTCCGAGCACGGCGTACGGGAGGTATCGCCCAGGGGAGCAAAGGCGTTACCAAGAGAGAGGATACCCGGGGGAGCAAAGGGGTTATCAGGAGAAAGGGATACCAAGAAGAAAGGGTTTGACAAAACCCCTCTCGGGAATCGCAAGAAAGATCCTGCTGTTATCAGCATAAGGGGCACCCCATAATGGCCGGGGGCCAATGTTCACCTCACCGGATCAGCGAAGTCCCCAAAGTTTTGCGTTTTCCGACTCGCATGGGCATACCACTGAAGACTGCAGGGAATTGAAAAATGAAATTGAAAAGGTGGATAAACGAAGGACGTCTGGGATTTCATTGTCAGTCAAAGCGGGAAAAACAAGCCGCAAAGAAGATGATCGCCGTGAACAAAGAGAATCACAAGCAAGAAGGGAGCGTCTTCGCCCGACTTAAGGGCCCATGGGCAATGAAGATAGCAAGAAAAAGCTTCGACCTGAGGAAAACACTTTTATCAAAACCATTTTCGGTGGGGAAAAGTTGCCCGACAAGAAAAGTCAAGAAGGAAGAAACAAAGGAGGTGTTTGAGGTAGACCAAGTCGGTTCGCCCCCCAACGTTAGGATTTCGGGAAAAAGACATGGCCAGGGTAGGAGGCCCAATTTGGAAGCGATGGGATTCAGGTAATACACACAATAGCCGAGTGGAGGAGTGAGGGTTTTGAGAAGGGAGCTCCTGGGACATTATTTTTGGGGCTGTACAAAAAGATGAACCTGCCAGCTGCTTGCTCAGGCGGACAAAAACTACCATATCGGATTTTAGGACACCAGTTCCCATAAAGGGTATAGCCACGATGGCGAAAACCTTGGGGATGGGATTGCAGGTCACCCGCCCAAACGACTTCCACTTCTGGATTGCCAATCCACGTAAACAGATCCTGGGCGACCTTTTCACTCGCCGCCTTTTAGGCGATTTTCCCCCCAGTGCCACCAAGTCTGAAGTTCGCTACTAACGAAGGAATAGGTTTGCCTGGGACACCCGAACTCGCCAGAAGAGTTACAGGGCGGCAAAAAAAGCACGTGCCTCCCATAAGTTGGAGGCGGAAACGAAGGAGAAAGAGTCGTTTCAGCAGAATCAGACGTCCCAATACCGTGTTCGAAGAAGATGAGAGTAAGAAGTTCGAGTTTCATCCTCCCTGAGCGATAACAAGAAACAGGGTTGGTCAATTTGCTTCAAGGTTCTCGCCCTGTTGCTGGTCCCAAGCGACATGCCAGGAATTGCTCCCGACTTCTCAACACTCTCTAGCGATCGAGCCCGGGAGTGCCCCAGTCCAGCAAAAGGGCGGAAATTGCGGGAAAGGCGCGGCGGTAGCAAATGAGTGGACAAACTTTTGAACAGGGTTTTTCAAAGAGGTACAATATCCTGAAGGGTGGCTAATGAGTTTTTCAAGAAATCGTCAGGAGCATGGCGAATGTGCGTACTTTACCAACCTTAACGACGCTGTCCCAAGGACCCCGTACCCCTTCCCAATTAGGCAGGGGTAGACGCAAGGCGAACAATGAAATGGCTTGTCCTTTCAGACATGTTTCGGGATACTCAAAACCTTTAAGCAGGCAAGTAAGGGGAAAACGGTTTCATGACGCCCACGGCGGGAAATACTGCTATCGATGATGCCATTCGGGCTCAAGAATGCTGGCGCACTTACCAAGAGAATGATCGAACAAAGTTTTGTCAAGCGCTCGGTCGAAACTTGGAGGCATATTGGATACCTGCTGGTCAAAAGTAAGAGATTGTGCCATCTCGGCGCTTAAGGGAAACTCTCAATACACTGCAGGAGTATTCGCTCAGGTTGAACCCTTTTGAAGTGTGTGTTCGGGGGACATCAGGAAAGTTCCTGGGGTATCTCTAAAACCCGGGAGGAATTGAAGCTAATCCAGCGCAGGGGTCGCGGCGTTACGCGATGGCCCCCCCAAGCGTGAAGGAGGTTCAGGTTCTATCTGGAAGACTGACGGCAATCACCGATTCTTCCCGGATCGCCGATCGTTGCGCTCCGTTCTTCCCAACTTTAAAGAATGCATCAAAGTTTGCATGGGTGAAAATGTAACAAAGCTTTTGAAGAGCTGAAGCAGGGTTTTTAATTACACCTCCTGTACTTGCATCCCCAAAATTGAATGAAGATTTATTTCTCTATATTGCGATCTCTCCAAAGGGTTAGTGCGGTTTTAGTTCGAAGAGAAACAAAGCCGAACCCCTGTTTTTTATACAAGTAAAACCTTGGTCGATGCTGAAACAAGTTACCCGGCGATAGAAAAAATGGCATACGCTGTGGTCTGTCGGCCAGAAAGTTGCGACCATATTTTCAAGCACACACAATACTGTGTCACGAATCTTCGATTAAGAATGCGTAAAAATCTATGGCATGGCGGGCGATTAGCCAAGGGGGCGATCGAGTAAGGAGTATGAAATTTGGTACAACCGCGAACGGCGATCAAGGTCAAGTCCTTGCGGACTTTGTCGTCGAAGGGGGGTACAAAAGATAATGAGGAAAAGGGGATGAGTGGACGTTATTTACGATGGGGCCTCGAGTAAAGGAGGACAGGCGCAGGGATAGTCCCAAGGTTCCTGTGGGATCCTCCACGAGGTTGCATTGCGATTCGCAACTAATGAACCAACAATGCAGTGAATACGGGGCATTAGAGGTGGTCTACGAATCGCCAAGAGTTGGGGGTTACTAACATCAAAGTTTCTCAGACTCGGCGAAGAGTAACCAGTTAATGGAAGCTTTGAGGTAAGGAGGGGGTCCCCCTCCCTTATTTTGTGAGGTAAAACTGCTTATATCGGAATTCAAAGGTGGATAATCCCAGTTGCTAGGGAGGAGAATTGCCACGCGGATGCATTATCGAAACCGGCAACAGCGACAGACTTTGAAGAAGGGCGAATGGTTACAGTGGAAAAGAAAACAAGATGAAGCAGTGTTTTCACATGATTAACGGAATTGGGGAAAAGCGACAGGCGAACGCCTATCATTCAATTATTTGGATGACGACACTGTACCAAGCGATCCGTTGGAGGCGACTAAGCTCCGGCGAAAGGCAGGAAGGTGTACTATAATAGGGGGAGAGCTTATCGAAAGTCAGCCATGGGGTCCATACTTGCGATGCCTGGGAGAGGAGGATGCAGCCTGGGCCCTGGAGGAAGTACATTCAGGAGTGTGTGGCACTCACTTGGGAACAAGGAGTTTGGAAAAGAACTTAATCTACCAGGGCTTCTATTGGCCAACAATGAGAAAGGAGGCTGGCGACCTGGTGAAGAAATGCCACAAATGTCAAGAATTTGCAAGTTACCACAGGTTACCAGCAACAGCGCTCCAGGCGAATGTCAGTCCATGGCCATTCGCGAGGTGGGGGATGGATATCCTGGGCCCATTTCCGGAAGCCTCAGGGAAAAGGAAATTCCTCATCGTGGCTGTTGATTATTTCACCAAGTGGGTTGAAGCAGAAGCAGTGGCGAGTATCACCGCTAAACAGATACAAAAGTTCGCATTTAAGAATATCGTCACCAGGTTCGGCATACCAGAAAGTATTATCTGTGATCATGGTACTCAATTTGACTCACAAGTCTTCAAAGAATTTTGCGATGATTTAAAGATAAATCTACGATTCGCCTCAGTCGCTTACCCAAGGCCAACGGACAAGCGGAGGCGGCTAACAAGCTTATCTGCAAGGATTAAAGAAAAGAGTAGATGGATGTAAGGGCGTATGGGTCGAGGAGCTTGATCATGTATTATGGGCTCATCGTACGGCTTATAAAACGGCGACAGGCGAGACTCCCTATACGTTAACATACGGGACTGAGGCGGTCCTCCCGGTGGAGATTTCAATCCCATCTATACGGATACAGGAGTACAGGGACGAGGTCAACGAACAAGAATTGATGCTTAACGTGGACATGATTGAGGAAAGAGGGGGAGAAAGCGCAGATGCGGCTGATCGCCGAAAAGGAACAGCTAGCCAGGCGATATAATCTAAAGCTCCGGCCACATCACATCGCGCTCAATGACTTAGTGCTACGAAAGATCTTCAGGCCGGCGGTTGGGGCGGCCAAGCTCAACCCCGGATGGGAAGGCCCATACAGAGTACGGCGAGTGGTAGGGGCCAACACCTTCAAACTAGCAGAGCTGGATGGAGCAAAGATCCCCAAACTTGGAACTCCATGCATCTCAGGCGATATTATGATTGAAAAGACACTTGTAACCGAGGCCAGTTTTTAAGACAATTAAGGACCCTAAGGATTGAATCCAATGTATGTCTTCGCGCCATCAAATTTATCATGTAAGACCTAAGGGCATTGGGATCGCTATGTAAGACCTACGGGCATTAACAAATCGCTGTGTAAGACCTAAGGGCATCAAATTTATCATGTAAGACCTAAGGCATTGGGATCGCTATGTAAGACCTACGGGCATTAACAAATCGCTGTGTAAGACCTAAGGGCATCAAATTTATCATGTAGACCTAAGGGCATTGGGATCGCTATGTAAGACCTACGGGCATTAACAAATCGCTGTGTAAGACCTAAGGGCATCAAATTTATCATGTAAGACTAAGGGCATTGGGATCGCTATGTAAGACCTACGGGGATTAACAAATCGCTGTGTAAGACCTAAGGGCATCAAATTTATCATGTAAGACCTAAGGGCATTGGGATCGCTATGCAAGACCTACGGGCATTAACAAATCGCTGTGTAAGACCTAAGGGCATCAAATTTACTATGTAAGGCCTAAGGACATCAAAGTTATCAGTCTAACATCTAGTTAATGACGGAAAGAAGCAAAGCGGTCAAGAGAGGTGTAATAAGATATAAAAAAAAAGAGCCCATAGACTGAAAACTCACGAATAAGAGTTTAATAAAGTAATTCTTACAAAAGGAAAATGAGAAAGAGAGGAAAACAGCAACAGCAAGTAGAAACATGAGGATTGTCTGAACAGATGGCAACAGTAGCAACAGGTTAAAAGCGAATCACGGGCCTTGAGCGCCGGAGCTCTTCCCGCCAGCCTTGGAAGGAGAAAACGGCGGAATTGAAGTCCCTGCCGCTGGACGAGGGGACTTGATCGGATGATGGCGGCTGAACCTCTGATCCATCAAGATTCAGATCAGGCAGACCACGGCTACGGCGAGTGGTCGCCACATATTCTGCATCTGCCGCCACTATCTCCCGCTCCAGGCGAGCAGCGTCCGAAAGTAAGTCTCCTCCTCGGCGTCAGGAAGGTCGGGAACCCCAAAGTTATAGCGGTTAAGACCTCGGAGGACAGCTCGAACCATCTTTCGCCCCGGCCAGCCCTTGTTGGGAAATAGCTCGTAGAACTCATTACGACAGCTGCGCATTACTACACGCATACTCTCGCCGAGAGCATGAGTATAATAAGCTACAGTCTCGTCATGCTGAGCTTTGGCAGCGGCAAGGTCACGATCCGCCGCCGATTCAGCCGCCAGTGAGTCATTCAGCAGCTCCTTGGCTCTGTCCCTTTCGGCGGCTATCTCCTCCACCTGAGCAGCCTTGGCACGAGCCTCATCCAATTCGGCTTCAAGGGCGACAATGTGCTTGTTAGCAGATTGCAAGTCCTCCTGGACGCCCTCCATCTGGGAAATCCGCCCGGTCGCCTCAGCCAGGCTTTCCTTCAGCGACTCAGCAGCAGAGGTCGCTGCATCTGCCCGTCGCTACAAAAAAAAAAACAAACAAACAGCAACGTGCGGGTTTAGCAAGGATCGAAAGGTGGCAAGTCGGAAAAAGTATATATAAGCAGGAAAAAACAAGAGGCAGACGAATAAATACCTTCTCCTCGTTATGATAACGAGTGAGATCCATGCGCAAAGAGCGCAGATTCTCAACATCCTCCTTCAACTTCCGATTCTCCTCTTGCATGTGTTTACATGCAAAGGAAAGATCGCCGAGCTCAGCCACGGCCTAGGCAGCAAAACGAATGAAGAAGGTAAGAATCAGCGAGCAGAATTAAGGTAATAGGACAAACCAGATAAGAGACGTATTCCATGGGTACCTGAAGGAGGCGGCAGGAAGTTGCCCCGTGCAGGTCTGCGATCTCCGAGCCCTCACCAGGAGCGGTCACCCCCTCGTAGATACCTCGGGAGAACTCCTCCGAGATATCACTCGCCATCCGGGGCGATATGTGGGATGCCACCGGATGAACGACGGCAAAGTAGGGAAGGCGAAAGGGACCCTCGCCTTCGCGGCCAGAAGGAGCAGGGCGATTGAAGAGAGTGTTAACTCGCTCTGTCCAGCTGGCCCGGCGGGCACGGTCGGTGTTGACAGGAGGAGGGCGAGAGTGATCGCGAGCAGGCTCGGTGGGACGAAGATCAAGCTCTGCGGCCGGCACAGACTCGGGATGCTCCGGATCCCGGGGGAAGAGGGATAGGTTCGTCGGGAAGATAGGAGTCGTCATACGAGATGGCGTTCTCATCAGCAGGATGCTCTAAGGGCTCCCTTGCAGAAAGATTGTCATGTGTCGGAGGCGACTGGCGACGAGAGCGGCGGAGGGGTGTTTCAGTCTCCGCATCGACATCCTCCACCTCTATCACTGGTGGGGGCGGCGGCGGAGGATTGCTGGAGCCCTCACCGGCCTTTCTCCTCGGCTTGGAAGCCCCAGCCTTTTTCTTCTTCTTTGGTGAGAGGAGGCTTTCATCCGTCTCAGTCGCCTTCCTCTTCCCCTTGGATTTCTCGGGCGAAGGTTGGACAGAAGCAGGGGCGACGGGGGCAGCCTCAGAGCGGCTGGGACGGGTCTCGGCGACAGGACCACGCGCGGTGGTACTGAGGAGGCAGCCAGCGAGACTTACGGCACCTAGGAAAGGTACATCCAAAGATCAGTTAAAAAAAAAAGGAGAAGAAAGAGAAGGGAGAAAAAAGGCGATAATAAAGGCGATAATATAAAGGTTATACGTTCCTAAGGGTTTAGCTACGGCGACTCAATTACGCAAGACGAACGGCGGCGGCTAAGAAAACAATCAGCACCGCCTAAGACATAAAGTATACCTCCTCGTATGCCCGTCTGGGCAGTCCGCAGGCCAGAAGCGGTCGATAAGTGATGGCAATCAAGAAGGATCTGGCGACGTAAGAGTATTTCGTCAGGAGTAGGATCAAGCTCGGCATTGAAGGAGCTCACGTCACCAGAAGACCAGGACGAAGGGAGCAGCGAAGCCCAAGGGCGATCTGTGTCGCTGGGGCGGAAGTAGAAAAACGAATGATACCATGTAGGGCGAGGTTTCGGTGATGAGTAAGTGCCCTTTTGTGTAAGATCAGCTCGGCGAACGAAACTGATGCCATTAGAGGTGTGCTTGGCATAGTGAATTAATTGGAACAACCGAAGGGTGGGGGCGATCTTCTTGGTCGCACAGCTGCATTCAAAGGCAGAGGCTGTAGCCCAACACCCGACGTTAAAGGCGCCAAGAGAAGCGCCAAAGCACTCAAGCAGGGCGACCGTGAACGAGGATGGCGGAAGGCGGAGGCCATTGGTGAAGGCCTCGGTCCAGACGCCGTGCCACCCTGGCGGGCAATTGCCAATAGTGGAAAGCCGAGAGGCCACGGCGAATTCCCAGGTAGACGGCAGCATGGCGAACGGAAGAACGCGGGCGATCTTCTCCACCGACCCTGAAGGGAAGTAGCCCGGGCCGATGACCGTGCGCTCGTCACAGGCGGCTCCTCCCCACATAGATCGCCAGTTGCCAATGGAGTAGGAGCCGGTGACCCTAGTCGCCTCAGGATCAATCTCGACACCATGACGGGCCCGCTCGAATCCTTTTTGGTGGGGACCCCAAAAAGGCAGGGTGGGAGATTCATCAAAGTTCTCCTCTGCTACGTCGGAAATATGGGCAGACGAGGTTTCGGCTGTAGATGGAGGGTTTAAGGGTGCCTGTTCAGGGGAATGACTGGAAGAAGAAGGGGAGGATGAAGAGGAGGATGAAGGAGAGGGTGAAGAATCGGTACCAGCGGAATAAGAATGACTTTGGTTCTGGCTATCGGAGGCGGAATCCATGGTTAAAAAACAACAAGAAGTAGAAAAGAGAGGGAAACACACGGCAGGACGACAATGGGAGTGAGAAGGAGGGGAAGAGTCACGTACCAGGTGGACGTCGGGGGGCTCCAGACATCTGAAGAATGGTAGGAAGAGACGAGCGTTTTCTAGTGGTCGGAAGAAGGAGAAACGAACGTTTCCCGATCGACGGAGAAGGAGAAGATAGTGGAGGGCTCGCCGGAAAGAATAAGGAAGCAGTGGAGGCAAGAGGACGGTAAAAGCAAGGAGTCAAGGTGGCAGAGAAGGAGTAAAAAAAAAAGGAGGAGGACGGTAAGAAGGGGGTTTATATAGGAGTGCAATGAGCGGGAATGGAACCGTCGCGGTGAATGAGTGGGTCACACGCGCGGTTAAAAAGGCGTGTTGGCGGGAAGGCGAGCCGTCGCGGCATTTCATTGGGGGCACGCGCGGCTGAAATGACGTCTGAAGGGATAAGGTAATGATGGCTTTCTGGGCAATTACCAAAATACCCCGATTTCCCCAGCTTCTCCAGCAAGGTAGGGAGTAAAAGACCATGATGCCCTGAGCGGTAGAGAGGTACGTGAAAGACCGGAAAGAAGGGGCGCAATAGAAAGCATCGACAAAAGAGACAAGGCGATAAGAACCAAGACACCAAAGCGACAAAATGACAAGGCAATAAGGCGATAGGATAGCAATGCGATAAAGCGACACAACACAAGCGATCCGAGTTATAAGTAAACCCTCAGCCAAGCAAAGCTCGACTAAGGGCTTGGGGGCAATTGATGGGCCCAGCCCGACAAAGACCTAAGGCCCACGCGACGGCCCATGAGGCGACCCACATGGCGGCCCGAACACAGTGGCTAGGGCAGGGGGTCCGGGCCCAGGCGGTAAATCAGATGGGCCGAACAGGCAGGCCCAGAAGGTGGGGTGAGGCCCAAAGCGACGGCCCAGCTCGGCGGCCTCCTAGGGTTACTCGGCGACACTTAGGTTCCCAAGACAGAGCGAACACGTGTCAACATCCTACGGGAGCTACAAACGAGTGGCTAAGATTCAGCCTTGGCGACCAAGGCAGGGGTACTATAAATACCCCCGTACACCCCATTAACCAGGGGACAACACCTTTACCCAGCGGACAAACGCTCCGCGGTACGTTACTCTCCTTCCTCTCCCATTCCTTAAACTGATCGCCTCCCCCTTTTCCTTGAACTGACTACCTCTCACGTTACTTACGAGGTACAACACCCCGGGAGGACCAACAAGCTTGGGCCTCCGTTATTGGGCCAGGCGACCAGGCTGGAACAATTTTACTGCAGACGAAATGATTCAGAATCAGAGGTGGAAGTTAATCCAATTAAAAACTAGGGCTACTTATCCATTCACTGAGCATTCAAACGATTTAAGAAAATAAACAACAGGAATGTTGCGAAAATTTGCGGATAAGAACAAAATGCTCAACTTCGGTAAAATGAATATAGTAAGAAAAAAAGGAACTTTGTGCAGCGCGTGAGGCGCGTGTAAGTTCAGGTTCTCTCTCAACTGTCTGACGTCGTTAATCGATTTTTCTTCGTCGGCGGGGTTTTTTCCTTGGTGGGTGTGCTCCCGGGAGACTCTTCTGGTGCTTAGAGAATCGCTAGCTGGCCTCTCAGGTCCCCGGATCCTTTGTTGTGCAAGTTTCTTTGGTGTTCTGATTTGCGATTTACTGTTCCATTGGTTCCATGGCTAGAAAGGAGAAAGAGGTACTGTTAGAGGGTGATCTTTCATCCTCAGTAGGCAGATCTTGAGCAAGTATGGTCTCTGACCCTGCGTTACACCTAAAATTGATTGAGATTCCGAGTTCGGCGATCGTAGATGATGTTCTTTGTATTCCGTCGGAAGTTGTTGAACAGGGGTGAAAAGGCTTAGGGAAGCTGCTGTAGCTCAATTCTTGGGCCCGATTCCTCCACTGAGAGTGTTTGTTGGCATGGACAGACGTCTCTGGGGTTATGAGGGACCGGTGCGTATCGCCGCTATCTGAGAACTTCTTCTTGGTTGAATTTCATTTTGAACAGCTGTGTGAGTGGCACATCCATAACTCAGGGATGATTATGAGGAAGTGGGAGAAAGGAATTAAGCCGGTGGATTTCTCTCTGAAGACAATTCCTGAGTGGATTGAGTTCAATAACGTTCCTCCAAAGATGTACACAGTTGATGGAATAAGTTGGATCTCCAGTAAAATCGGTAAGCCTCTGACGAAATTTGTTAGGGATGGGGATAATATCAAAGTCTGTGTGTTACGTGATAGAGCTATTCCATGTCCTGCGGTGGTGAAGATTGATTAGTGAGACTGAGAGGTTTATTATTGAGGTAATGTAGCATAAGCCAAGAGAATATAAGAGAGGTGCTGGAAGACCTGTGGCTGTCCAGAGAACTGAATGGCATCGTAAGGATGTCCAGATGAATGGACAAAAGGTAATAGGGATGTAGGCAATGGATCTGAACCCTCTAAGCAGGGGCAGGATTCACCTGCAACTCCTATTTGCCAAATTACCCAAACTGGTGGAGAAGGTGATACTGTTGTTACAGGTAGTTCCTCTGCTCAACAGAGTGAGGCTATGCCTGGTAGTACTTCAAAGAGGAAATCGAGAAAGAAAAGGAAGAATAAACAAAAGGATAATGGGACAGAGGAGGTCTCGGCTGAGATACCCCAATCCAAGCGTTTACCTAACAAAATTGTCTTCTCTGGCAATGATGCAACATCTTCTCCTGAAGGGACTACATCACCAGCTGAGGGCAATATTATTCAGGGGATTTGGGGGGTGGGTGGGGGGTGGGGGACTTAAACATCTCTGAAGCTGGTGTGCAACATCAGAGTCCTCTTATGCCACAGCCAGTGAAGTTAGTAAAGGAACTGAACCACAACCTAATGACCTAAAGTAGGATGGACATTTTACTAATGTGGAAGATGAGGAGGAGGTTCCAGAGCCTAGTGGTAGAGGTAATCCATCTTTTGGTGAGTTTCTCCAATACGGTAAACCTGCTAAACAGCAGATGAATGGTGTTTCTGATGTTAAAACCAGGTTTAAAAACAGATTCAGATGAAAATTTGGACTTGGAATACCATGGGTTTTAATAAGAAGTGTAAATATGATGTTTTGTTGGATTTTATTGAGTATTACAAGCTGGATGTAGTAGCTATTCTAGAATCTAGAGTCAGAAAAGAGAAAACTCAAAAGATGTTTGTTGATAGATTTCCTGGTTGGCTAGGGGAAATTGCTTTTGATGGTGATATTGGGAAGATTTGGCTGATTTGGAAAAAGGATGTCCCTGTGCAGATAGTAGATGTGTGTGATCGGTTTATTCATGTGAGGATGGGTATGCCTACCCCTTATTATTGTACGTTTGTGTATGCTGCAAATGAGATTAATAGTAGAAGAAGGATGTACTCAAGACTCTGTAGCCTGAAGCAGGTGAATACCCCCTAGATGATTGCTGGAGATTTCAATGCCTTTTTGAACTTAAGTGAAGCTTCCACCATTCCCTTTTCCTTTGATAGCATGGATTGTTTTACGCAGTGTGTTGATGATTGTGATGTGTTTGACCATGTTTCTACTGGCCCCCATTTTACTTGGATGAATAATCGTGTTGAAGGTTTGGTTTCAAGAAAGCTGGATAGGGTGTTTATAAATGGTGCTTGGCAGACTACTTTCCCTCGA
This sequence comes from Linum lewisii, assembly GCA_034768395.1. Lineage (NCBI taxonomy): Eukaryota > Viridiplantae > Streptophyta > Magnoliopsida > Malpighiales > Linaceae > Linum > Linum lewisii. Next base: position 56,151,090 of record CM068299.1, read on the forward strand.
AGTAAAGTGAATACTATCCCAACTCAAGAATCTGACCACTGTGCTGTCTATATGGTGAATGATTATGATGATGTGTCCTACCCCAAAGGATTTAAGTTCTTCTCTTGTTGGACTAAGAATACTGGTTATATATGCAGATTATGGAGGAGATCCGGAGAAGAAGAATTAGAGGCAATAATTTCTATAAACTTTAAAAAAAGTTGTCCTTCTTGAAAACTGAACTTAAGAAGCTTAATATAGCTTGCTATTCTGATATTCATTATAGAGTAAAAGGTAAAGAGGAGGATCTCAGGTGTGCAAAAGAAGTAGCTCTTAATTGTCCAACTGCTGATAATATGAAGAATGTGATTGAGGTGACTGATAGTCTTACTCAATTAAGAATGGATGAGGAAAACATTCTCCAACAAAAGGCAAGGGTCTCTTGGATCCAACTTGGGGATAGTAACACTAATTTTTTCTTTAACCGTGTGAAAAGTAGACAGGCTGCTAATATTATACGTCAGTTGAGAAGTGAGGATGGTGTGATGTTTGAAAAATTTGAGGATCTTGTAAAGGTTGCTGTGAATTTCTATAAGAATCTGCTAGGTAGTAGTCTTGAAGTCAACACTGATGGTTTGCAGAGTGTTATTAAACGAAACCTAGATGAAAGTCAATGTGATGGTCTTGTTGCCCCTATTACAGACGAGGAGGTGAGAGTAGCACTTTTCAGTATCTCCAATAGTAAAGCCCATGGACCTGATGGTTATACATCCATGCTCTTTAAGCATAGTTGGAATTTGGTCAAATATGATGTTATTGATGTTGTGAGAAGTTTCTTTGAGAGGAGTTATATGCCCAAGTATGTCAGTTCGATCCTATTAGCTCTTATCCCTAAGAAAATGAATACTGATGATATGAAGGACTATAGACCGATTTCGTGTTGCAACGTAATCTACAAAGTTGTCTCAAAGGTCCTTGCAAATAGGTTGTATGTGGTTCTTCCTATCAGTAACTCTGAGACAGCATTTATAAGAGGAAGGAACATTGGGGATGGGATCTTGCTGGCCCATGAGCTCCTCAGAACTTATAACAAAGTAGGTATCTCCCCCTGTTGTGCAATGAAGTTTGATTTAATGAAAGCATTTGATTCCATTGAGTGAATTTTTCTACTTGAAATAATGTTAAGAGCTATGAACTTCCCAGATATGTTTGTTGAATGGTTAGCTGCTTGCTTCCATAACACCATGCTTTCTGTTAACATAAATGGAACTTCACGGGGCTATTTCCCAGCCAAAAGAGGTCTAAGGTAGGTAGATCCGATCTCTCCCTAGCTTTTTGTCATATCAATGGAAGTCTTGAGTTGCATGTTTGAAGATTCAATAACTAAGAAAGCCTTCTAGCACCATCCTCAATGCAAGGGAATCCAATTGGCGCACCTGAGCTTCGCTGATGATCTCCTAATTTTTACAAAAGCAAATCAGAATGCTATTGAGGAGGTTAAACATGTTCTGCATCAATTCATGGAGTACTCAGGTCTAAGATTCAATCCTGAAAAGAGCCACATTTACATCGCTGGAGTAGATGCGGATACAGGTAACCAGTTGATTGCTATATCTGGGTTCTGCAGTGGAGTGTTGCCTTTTCGTTATCTTGGAGTCCCTCTTGCTTCAGGGAAACTTAAGAAAGGGGACTGTAAAGTGTTGATTGATAAGATAACAAGCAGAGTAAGTGATTGGACAGCTAAACACTTGTCTTATGCAGGGAAATGCCAACTTATTGAGTCTGTAATAGGGGGCACGCTCCAATATTGGATGTCTCACTTTATTTTGCCTACTGGTGTTATAAAGGAAGTGGAGAGGATATGTAATAGCTTCATTTGGGGGAAAACAAATGATAAGAGAAGGGCAAAGGTGGCTTGGAAATTCGTTGATGTGCCTAAGATTGAAAGGGGTCTTGGTTTGAGAGATATGAGGAGCTGGAACTATTTAAATGTGATTCGTCATATTTGGTGTCTTCTGCTTCAAGCAGGCTCACTTTGGGTAGCTTGGATAGCAAGATACAGGTTGAAGGGAAGAAGTTTATGGGATGTTAAGCCTACTTCAGGGTCCTGGCACTGGTTCAAGCTGTTGAAAATCAGAGAGGTGATCAGGTAGTATGTTTCGACAGATGTGGATGGTGATTTAGTTTGGAATGGGAAGGTAATGCCTAAGTACAAAGTAAGTATGGTGTGGGACACAATCAGAGAGAAGGCCTCCCCTGTCTAGTGGTATGCTCCTGTGTGGACAGGTTTTAGCATCCCTAGAAGGTCTTATGTTGGCTAGCTAATTGTCACAAATAGGATCAACACTAGGGATAAGGTGAGTGCTTGGGATGCTACTATTGATAGTATTTGTGTTCTTTGTGATGCTGCAGTAGAGTCAAGAGAGCATTTGATGTGTAGCTGTCAGTATACTTGTAAGGTTGTTCATGCTGTACTGCCTGAAGTTGAAAACCTGAACTGGGAACAAGTGCTTGCAACTGTTTGTGGTTGGGACAAAGATGAGGCTGTCAGCAAGGCAAAGTTGCTTCTTTGGCGCATTATGATTTGTCATATATGGATCGAAAGATGTCATAGGGTGTTTGATGGTCCAAAGAAGGATGAGAGCACTCTTATAGAAGATATAAAAGGGGAACTTAGAATGTTTGCTATAGGGCACAAGTATAGAGATAATATAGAAAGATTAATTTAGTCCCTTTGTTTGTAGTGTAGGTTTCACATACTTTGTACGGTTATTCCTTGCTTTTGGTGAATACAATCCGCTCAATTCATAAAAAAAAAAATATATATATATATATATATATATAGTAAGAAATGCTCAAGAGATCAAACCACAAGGTTCCCATGATTTGTGTGGTAAAATATATTAATCCGAATAGTAGATCGCGACTGAAAATCGAAGATTGAGTGGAGAATGAACTTTAGACGAGAGAGGAAAGCGGAGATTAAGACACTAAAGAATCAGCCGCTGAAGTAGACATAATTGACAAGAGTTTCCTGAGACTTGAGAGCTGAAACCTCATGGAAACCATTGGGAACTTATAATTTCCGATCAGCGAGAGCTGGCGGGAAAGGAAGTTTTCTCTTCTTTGTGGCGACTCCAATGAGTTGGTTACATAAATAGCCACCGAACTATGCCCAAAATAACCTGTTCATCACCAAACTTTAAAATTATTCTCCCACATAATTGAGCTTTGGATTGATTATCTTAAAGGTCACTACCATCTATGGACATCCATATTTTCGTCCATCCGCCAACGTAGAGCTTCCAACTAGACTGCCACATCAATTAAAATTTACATCATCTCCTATCTACCCCAAACCAAACCTATACACTCAATTCGATCACCCAACTGATTCCTAAACCCGAACATGATCCTCCTCTCTCCTCTCTCCACCATCCTCACATCTCGTCCTCCCAGATTTGGGTTTCTCCCCTCCCTCTTAAACCATCCTCCTGAGTTAGTTACTTAATTGGTCACTGAACTTTGGCCAAATAACTCGGAAGACATTGAATTAAAAAAATTGTTGTCGACATTACCATACTTTGACTCATTATCCAATAGGTCACTGTTAGCTACGAACATCCATTATTTCGTCCATCCGCCTATGTGGACTTGCCAACTCCACTGCCACGTCATTTAAGTATGCCACGTCATTCCAAAAATGCTCAATCATCTAACCGCATCGGAGTATGCAAACCGATATCTAATCCAACTCCCTACCCAAACTAATTAACCTTCTCCCAACCCAAGTCCCCATCCAAAACAAACCACACTCCCAGACTTCGATGACCGCCTCCGCCTCCGCCGCCGTTTTAGGTACTCCATTCACCACCGTCCCCAAATTAGCCTCCCTAGCTCTCATCAATATCCTTTTGAAATCTGAATCATCAAACAATAGAACCACCCACCCAATCGAACATCTGCGGTGGAGATGCAAGGAACTGTGCAGCGAAGGCCTTTAAGTCCGGGGAGTCTGTCCATTAGGATTTGTGGGAATGATACAAAAAGAGAAATGAAGAGATGTTTGTGGGAAGAGAATCAGAGAATTGAGTAAATGAGAGGTGTCAAAGGAGATGAAAAGCGGAGGCATGACTTTCAATTTTATTAAAAGCGGCGGCGAAATGGGCGGAGAAGAGTGAGATTCTGGGGCTATCTCCACCACTTGGATTCTGGATCAATAATTGCAACTCCTCCTCAGCTCAAGAACACCTCGCTCTTTCAGGCGAATCAAAGTAGCTCGATTATAAGACCAGAAAGGAACCAAATCTAGCAGTAACACTCTACTCAATTGGATTTTTGAAGCCAACAGATCTGGATTTGCTAACAGTCACACCAAGTTACCAGCATCTGGAAGCCCCTGTTGCAGATCTTAATCTCCACATCTCCGCCTTCCTCCTCCACTCCCAAAGCTCACCGTCTCACAACGACAGCAGTTTATGGTGGTGGAAGCTTGACGGTGACAGGGGCTCGACAGACGGGGCAGTTGGAATGGGAATTCATCCACAAATATATACACGGAGTGTGGAACGAATGCTTACAGATGTTCAGCCGCTTCACCTCTTCTCCGTCGGAGAAAGATGAGAAGCAAACGGGGCACTCGAGAAAGATGGTGGAGCTATTGGATTTAGAGCTCTTGACAGGTAAAGGGTTCCTCAAAGGCACAAGGTTCTTGGCCTCCATCTCATCTCTATTTCTGCTGCTTTCAACTAAAAGAGAAAAACCACAAATATTTGCTTTGAGATTTGACTTTTCTGGGTTTTTAGGGATTTGAAATAGAATCAAATGATTAAAGAGATTCTGAAAGTGTAACATGACCCTTCAGCCAAGTTCTGAGAAGGAGAAGAGAAGCAGAATGGTGATATTGAGATGGGTTCTGATGGAGAGTGGTGGAGGATGACAGTGCCAATGGTGAGGAAGAGGAAGCCGGAGAAGTGAGATCTGGGGGGAGGGAGGAGATGGTGGAGGATTGGGTTCGGTTTGAGAATAGGTTGGAATTTTGATTGGGGTGTATCAGGTTTGGTTTGGGGTAGATAGGAGCTGATGTGGATTTTAAATGACTTGACAGTCTATTTGGCAACTCCACGTAGGCGGATGGACATAAAATTGGATGTCCGTAGCTAACAGTGACCTCCTAGATAATGAGTCAAAGTCTGGTAATGTTGGCAACAATTTTTTTAGTTCAGTAACTTCCGGGTTATTTGGCCAAAGTTCAGTGACCATTTAAGTAACCAACCCCCATCCTCCTCCCTCCTTTTTCCAGACTTACAAGAAAAGGATCTAGATCTGGTCGAGCTCGAGACCTGGTCGCCGGAATCTTCCATCCTGCTGGACCTAATCCAGCATTACAAAACCACAGACCAACCTAGGAGATGCTACATCGTGTCAGATAACTTCATGGAGAAGAAGAAGCGAGTGGAGGTCGAGCTCGCCACGTTGAGGAAGCAGATTTACCAGCGGAAGTTTTCGGAGACAACCCAACATTGTGGGGTTCAAAATTAGAAATTGCCCATGAAATCAGGTGTTGCAGAGGAACAAAGACTAAGGATATTTTGACAGGTGATGGATGGAGGAGGGAGGAGGGTGGAGAGAGAAGGAGGATTGAATTTGAGTTTGAGAATCGAATTAGGGTGTATGGGTTTGGTTTGGGGTAGATAGGAGATGATGTGGATTTTAAATGATATGGTAGCCTAGTTGGCAGCTCCACGTAGGCAGATGGACGGAAATATGGATGTTCGTAGATGGTATTGACCTCTAGGATAATCGGCCCAAAGCTCATTTACGTGGGGGAAATTTTTTCAAAGTTTGGTGATGGGCAAGTTATTTTGGGCAAAGTTAGGTGATTATTTAGGTAACCAACCCTGACTCCAATCATGTTGTACAATGTCTTCCACTCAACTTTTACGGGTGGGTTACTTAAATAGTCACTGAATTTTGGCCGAATAACCTAATAATCATTAAGCTTTAAAAAATTTCTAGCCATCACTGAACTTCGACCGATTATCCTAGAAGTCATTGTTAGCCATGGACATCCATATTTCTGTCCATCCGTCTATGTGAACTCGCCACATGGGTTGCCACATCATCAAAGTTGCCATGTCAGCTTTTTATTTACCCAAAATCAACCCAAACACCCAACCCAATTACCCACCCGATCCAATTACTCAAACCAGATCCAATTCGGTGAGAACTCGATCTGTGGATCTGGGGTTTAATCGTATCACCGGAGCCTGCATATTGATGAAGCAAATAAATGTCATATTCTTGACTTGGTATACACCTATGGATATAAGATATCATATACGACTAAGACTGTGGAAATAAAGATTGAGTTCTTTATCGGTGTTGCAAATATAAACACTTTCCTGATTATGCAGAAGGTAAGAAAACCATACATGCTCTTGAAGCAGAAAGTACTGAAGCAAACCCAACCGACGATGGATCGGTTGTGTACGTAGTCCCAAAAACCTTTCTTTTGCCTCTTGGCAAACCCAATCGACCCAATTACCACCCACATAGGAAGAGGAGTTGTGCCGCTAGGGTTGCGGAATTCATCCTCTAGGTGAGCCATGGTGATCTGGTTGACGGAGTTGACTTTCTCTTGATGCTGGTCCCTTCGCCACCGCCGTCGGCGGCGGAGATTGAAGCGGAAGACATGGACTTCTGGATTTCATCCACTCCCTGCAAGTAGAGATCCACTTCTTGACGGTCGCCAGCAAAGACCATCTTCTCTCTCGCTTCCTCTGATGCTGAGGTTTCCCATTTCAGGATTATCATCTGGGCTTCTTCGAAATCAAAGCAGTTGTTGCTGCTACTTCCGTCTCAGTTCTCCTCCGGCGACCCCTTGATTTATTGGTCAAGAAAGAAAGAAAAAAATAGCCATCAACTTTCTAAAATTGAATCGGTTTGATTCTCTGATTAAAAAAATACCAAAAGAATCAATCCCTTTTCTCTACTATAAGAATCCAGAAAAGGTCTAGTTCCGATCTGCGATGCCGCCATAACAAATCTAGACTTGGTCACTTATTTCATCAATTTCAATAACTCTGAACATTGTTCTCGAATTGAACTTCCAGTCACTAATTTCAAGAGCTCAAATGGATTTGTCTCTTTCGCGATCGGATTTAACTCTGTTCTCGATGGAATCCTTAAAGGTTAAAGTCAGAAAACTTCCAGTGATGGAATTGCAATGACTTAAAGCACATCACACTTATTTCGATTTGGGTACCCATTCAGATGATTGGACATCTTAGGGGTGAAAATATTTTGACATGGCAATTGTAATGACGTGGCAACCCATGTGGCAAGTCCACATAGACGGATGGACGAAAATATGGATGTCCGTAGCTAATAGTGACCTCTAGGACAATCGGTTGAAGGTCAGTGATGGCTAGGAAATTTTTGAAGTTTAATGATCACTAGGTTATTCGTCCAAAGTTCAGTGACCATTTACGTAACCAACCTCAACTTCTACATAAAACTTTGGCTTATTATCCATTTTGGTCATTAGCCTCTAGGGTTTGTAAAAAATTGGTCATTAATCTTTAAAATGTAACCTAGTTATCATTAAAATGCTAAATTCAAATTTAAAAGATTGGTCATTATATATAAACCCAACCCAAGCCCTCATAAATGCTAAATTCAAATTTTCTCTCCTATTTCTTTCGTTCTCTCTCCTTTTCACACTTATACGCACGTATGGATTGGAAGAATCACAGAGAATGAACACGCCTGAAGCGGATAATTCAAACGCAGCACGAGGTATGGGTCAGACGCGGGTATAAATTATCTTGCACATGCGTCTACCTTATATGAGCAACAAGTACGTATGTGATATGTTACATGTGTCTATGTTAATTTAGACGCATGTATAACTTGCGTCTAATTTTCTCTCCCTTTCTCTCCTATTTCTTCCATTCTCTCTCCTTTTCGCACTTATACTCACGTATGGATTGGAAGAATCACATAGAATGAACACATCTGAAGCGGATAATTCAAACGCAACATGAGATATGGGTCAGACGCAGGTATAAATTATCTGGCACATGCGTCTACGTTATATGAGTAACACGTACGGATGTGATATGCTACATGCGTATATGTTAATTCAGATGCACGTATAACTTGCGCCTACTTTATATGAGAAACATGTATGTGTGTGTCTAATTGTAATATGCAACATGCGTCTAAATTAGTTCAGACGCATGTATAAGTTATCTGACATATGCGTCTAAATTTAATAAAGTGAGTCTGACATGACATCAATCAACTCAAAAAGAATAGGAAAAAAAATAAATGCACTATATAATCAAAAAGTAAGCATCATTTCTCACTCTCATTTCAAAAATTGTAATTTCAAAATTTTCCTTCCTTTCTCTCTCCTCCCCCCCCCCCCCCAACAATTTTTTCTGAATAGTTTGAGACTCTATCTTCACACGCAAATATGATGGGAGCGTAGACACAAACCTCAAAATACGTAAGATTCTAGTTGTTTTCACGTTTTTTGTTGAAAATCTCTAGGTTTTTATTTTTCATGTTCTCTAATGGGTTATTCGTGTTTTTCCCTTGTTGTGGGTGTGCCTGAAAGGTCGAAACTAGTTTCGTGTTATTGGTTCATAGGTTCTAGGTTTATTCCATTACAAATATACGTATAAATTCGTATTATTCTGTTTTAAATACTCATTAAGAGGTGTGTATTGATAAATACTAACGTGTGCAAAATATGTATATGCACGTATGACTTATCCAGACACGCGTCTAATATAACTGTAATATGATACATGCGTCTAATATAATCCAAACACATGTCTAAGTTATGTGCATGTACGTGCGAGTGCGTAATGTTTGTGTCTTCTTTATTCTGACGCATGTATGACTTATTTGATACGTGTGTCTAATAATTTACAGGGCATGCATCAACACCCGTAGGAGACGCAGGGCAGGCACCCGCAGATCCCGTCTTTGGCATGTAAATCGTGTTATCACATATAAAATGGCTGAACGTACGTGTGTGTGAAATTATTTACTGAAATATAAAACAACAAACTAATTGATTGCACAAGGTTTGAGTTAAAATGATATAATTGATTGCATCATGTATGAACTTAAGACAGGTGACGCGCATAAATCTGAATTACAACATCCTGTGTCGGCTCTGGTAACTAACACAGACGTAAGTATGTATTAACTGAAACATATGTATGAATTATACATAGACATATGCGCAAGTTGAGTTAAAATGCTCTAATTGATTGCATCATCTATGAACTTAGGACAGCTGACATGCATACATCTGAATTACAACTAACATAGACGTATGTATTAATAAACACATATGTATGAATTATACATAGACATACGCGGAAGGTTTGAGTTAAAATTCTCTAATTGATTGCATCATGCATGAACTTATGACATGTGAAACGCATACGTCTGAATTACAATAACATATACACGGCTCTGGCAACTACCATAGACGTAAGTATGTATTAATAGAAACATATGTATGAATTATACATAGACATACGCGCAAAGTTTGAGTTAAAATGCTCTAATTGATTGCATCATGTATGAACTTAGGACAAGTGACACGCATACGTCTGAATTGTAACAACCTATACACGGCTCTGACAACTAACATAGACGCAAGTATGTATAATGACTGTGTTTATTTATTCGCACGTCTATATCATCTATTTTTCTTAGAATGTAGCAAGAGTAAAATCGTTAGATTCGTTGTTAAATAACGAAACTTTTGACGTTTAAATTATTAAAAATGGATTTAGGATAAAATAATTATGTTACGTTTAATCATTAAACCCAAATAAAACTAATACATGTGTGTGCAAACTAAGAGAGATATTGTGAGTTGACATAAATTAATATTTTTCCGCCACTTTTTCATACCCATGCGCAAAGGCGAAAATACCCCTCCTTTGTTTCCCTTCCCCAAGGACCTCACGTCTGAATCATCTGAGCTGTCGGATCCATACCTCTCAGTGAAAACAAACGTGAGTCTTTGGATATGGACTTCAACACCAAATAGGTGCTGAATTTTCAGCATATTAGAATTTTCCGAATTAGAACAAGCTTTTTGTTTAGGCCCGAATAAAAAGGAATGTTATATTGGTCACTAGACTAATGAATTAAGCCAACTTTTGCACCTTTGTACTGGGGGGAATCATTTCCTGTCCAGTAATTGGGCCGGTAATTCTGCTGAATTCCTGCTTGGTACAATTCCCTTGTTTTTCGAGCAAAACAGAGTAGACAAAACCGGCGAATTTCAAATATGGGCAGGATTTCAAATGAGCCCCGCTCGGTTTTCAAAACCCTTTGAAAATGTAAGGAGATGACAGGTTTTCTATTTTTTCCCTTGATTTTTTCAAAAGCCACTCCCTTTATGTTCTATTTTATAACTTGAGAGAACAACTTTTTGGTTCATCCTTTTTAGAGGAAAAACTTCTATAATATTTCAATAGGTTGGATGGATATGACATATAGTAATGGTACAGGGAAAAACAAGGAATTAAAATTTAGAAGGAATCAGGGTCTTCCCCAGCAATCGAACTCCTTCCAAATTTTAATTCCACTACTATTCATTTCCACGCGAAAAACGAGCCCGACTTAGAGATGACAATGTGATGAGTTTTATACATGTTTATCAATCCAAAATCCCATTTTCATTTCATAATTAAAAAATAAAATAAAAGTTAAATTGAAGACAAGGAACAACAAGGGTCCAAGTGTAAAGCTATAAACCAAGAAGAGAAAGAGAAGAAAAAACACATTTGTGTGGAGTAAACCTAAACCTAAACAATCTCCACTCATATCGCCTTAATGTAAGGGAAAAAACAAGCTCAGTCAAAACTCATTACACTACTGTCACCCTTATATTTACTTACTAAACCATCAAACTAATTTACTCATCACTTCCAAACCCACATCATACTAACAACATCGATCTTCTCATTCTCATGACCTTCGTCGACGATCAACTATGACGGCGAACCATACAATTGGTATCATTACTCTCCTTCTTCTACATTCATTTCTCTTCATCAATCATGTTCTCTCCACTCAACTTATACAACCAAACTCCGATCATCTAACTATAAATTTCAAACAATCCTCCAAGTGGATTGTTCGAAACGACGACGACGACGACACCGGCGATGAGGACTCTTATGAACTTACACATACACCGCCATCACCATCCTACGCATTGCAATTCGAAAACTCCAGGCTAGAAACTGCATACTTTGCCCTTCAAACATGGAAGCAGGCCATCCTCTCTGACCCTTACAATCGAACATTGAATTGGGTAGGATCCAACGTTTGCAACTACACCGGCATTTTCTGCTGGCCTGCCCCAGACAACGCCACCATCCTCACCGTCGCTGGGATCGACCTTAACCACGCTGATATTGCCGGTCAGCTGGTGAACGAGCTCGGCCTCCTCACTGATTTAGCCCTGATTCACCTTAACACCAACAGGTTTTGTGGTACCATTCCGAAGACATTCAAGATGCTCAATATCCTCCATGAGCTCGACCTCAGCAACAACCGATTCGCAGGCAGATTCCCTTACTCTGTCCTCGACATACCCAAGCTTAAGTACCTGGATATCCGTTTCAACGAATTCGAAGGCAAGATTCCTAAGAGGCTTTTTAACAAACACCTTGACGCCATTTTCATTAACCACAATAGATTCGCCTCTTACCTCCCGGACAATATCGGTAACTCCCCTGCATCCGTCATGGTCCTCGCGGGGAACAAATTCCACGGCTGCCTCCCGCCGAGCTTCCATAACATGTCGGCGACGCTCCACGAGGTGATCTTGACGGACAATGGGCTGCGTGCATGTCTGCCCAAGGAGATTGGTTTGCTAAAGAATCTGACTGTTTTCGACGCCAGCAATAACAGGTTCGTGGGGTCAATCCCAGATTCGTTCACTGAATTGGAGAATTTAGAGGTTTTGAATTTGGATCACAATATGCTAACGGGAGAGATCCCCGAGGCGATCTGCTCGCTCCCTAAGCTGTGGAATTTCACGGCGTCTTCGAACTTCTTTGACGATGAGGCCCCCGAGTGCCGACGTTTGGCAGAGTTTAATGATGGACGGAACTGTATAAGGGGACGGCGGAATCAGAGGTCCCGTTGGCAGTGTGAGATGTTTGAGTCAAGGCCTAAGGTTAGGTGTGAAGATCGCCAATGTTTTAAGAGGCCTTGTGAGGCTATTCCTCCTCCTCCGCCTCCGCCTCCGCCGCCTCCGGTTCCTTGCGCAGATGATGACTCGACCAATATGGATGAGGACGAGGAGCCTGGCCCTGATTATCAAATTCAGGCTCCGGCGAGACGGTTGTTATCACGATCGCCGATTCCGGCGTAATTTGTGACAGGGAGAGAGTAGGTGTTGTTGCTCTTGGAATTTTTTAATATTTTGTATGAGTTTTAGAGATTTGAGATTTTTTTAGAGGTAATCATTTATTTCGTTCGTTTAAGATTTTACTATCCTCTTTAATTCGTAATAGCTAGTAGTAGTAGTATATTAGCATTAATGTTAGCGCATAAGAAAAATTGGAAATAATATTCAATTTTATTGTTAATGTCTCTTAATTTTTTTTTTTTTTATAAATAGCTTATTTTTTTATTCACTTCGATATATAGTTAGTCACTAATTTGAATTATGTTAATCCATTATCATAGAATATGACAGAGTGAGCATGAACAGAAAGTCATGTCTAGAGATGTCAATTTAAATATCATGATACTTAATATCTATTTCTTGTATGGTTGACTCCTTCTCTCCTGCGGGAGTTGTCTTCGGCAAAAAAAAAAAAAAAAAAAAGTCCGGTTTTGGAGACATCAAAAATAAATTCACATCTTGGGTCGAAACATATGGAGGAAATTGGAAATTAAAAAAAAAAAATCTTAATAAGTAACCTTGTGCCTTACTTTATTATATCATTCACCAACCACGTCACTCACTTTCGTTGTAGACCATAAAACCTCATTTCTAAGAACCAAACAGTATTGATCGGTGAAACTAAAATCGAATTCCAAGATAAAAAAATCCTCAACATCTTTACAAATCCATAATCTTGAATAGGCATTTCGGATCGGATCCCGGTCACTATGCCTTCCATGGAGTTTAAGATCAGAATCGTCAATCTGTGACCTTCCTCCATGAATGACATATTGACCAGGGCCATCCCATGAACTTTGGAGGCCCTGTGATATAATCAAGATGTGGCCTATTATTACATATTTTGACAAAATATTTTTTTAAGTATATCAAAATAAAAATTCACATTTTACATTTGAATAAATATTATTATATTTTATACAAATATAACATTGTTGGTTAATAGATATATGAGTATTCAATTTTATATTATTCAAAAGATTCTATAACCATGAGTAATTTATTTATTCTCAAATATATTTTCTCCGAAATTATAATTGGGGATATTTCTGTAAACTTCGTATATTTAATTTTGAAATATAAGTTCTATTCGATTAAAAATTGATATCCAAATGATTCAAAATATATTATCATAAAAATCCTAACAATAATTCTAAAATGATTAAAAAAATAAGAGTCCATACTTCTTTAACATGCCTTGACGGATGAATGAGCTGAATTATTTGATAACAAATAAGCCTCCACGCCAAGAGGCAAGAGATGAATGGGAAAATAACTAATGAAATCATCATCTAGATGAATTATTTAATAAAAAGAAGGGCCATGTTTGGTGTAAAAAGAAGGGTCTCATAGATAAAAGAGAAAAAAAAATGAATTTAATAAAAGAAACATCTCAATGAATTGAACCAGTGACCTAATAACAACAAACAAGCTTTTTTCCCACCTTCTAACCATTACACTAAATACTCAATAATGATTACATTTTAGTTTCAGATTTACTTATTAATAATTATTTATCTAATATTTTTCACCCGAAATTTTGGGACCCTGTGCTGGAAACAGGCCAGCACACCCTCTGGGCCGGTCCTGATATTGACGATGGAGAAAAAAAAGATCCTGGTCGGAGAGGCGGCGATCGCTAGGGAAGAGGATCTGAAACAGGATGTTCGCCCCATTGATCTACTTCTCAAACTCAACCTTCAAATCCTTCCATGACATCTTTTGAACCTCCTCAATGCTCATCTTCTGTTATAACCCTAACCTACTAACAGTCTCTTTCAGAAACTTCCACGACAGCTGCTATAAACGTGTGAACACTCATTCCCAAACTCGACTGACACCATTTTCTTCGAGATCTCATGGAGATCGTTAATTTTCTTGGTCGAAAGAGCATCAATCGACACGTCATAGTCCATCAAAGGTTACATCATCAGGATGTATTCATTGAAATCTCTCTTTGTTGTATAAGAAACATCGTCTTCTTCATCTTCCTCCTGAAGAAGGTGATGTGTTAATTCTGTCCACCTCTTTTTTATGACAGTTTTTAGATCAAACGTTTTGACTTTATGTCAGATCTAGACAACATCCGTTAAATTTTTAGCATCGTTAGTAACGGTGCAAATGGAGCTGATGTGGCATTCATTTGACTAGTCAATCGGATGCCACGTGAGATGTCACATCAAAATTAAAAAAAAAATATTAAAATTAAAATAAACTAAAAAGATGAAAAATAATTTATCCCCCAACTTTGTTTCCTGTCACCCTCACCCCATCTGCAAAATAACCCAACTGCCAATTTCATTTCTTAATCATCTAATTGAGAAATACGATCCGAGAAAAAAAGGATGAAGATGAAGAGTTGAATCTGTAAGCACAAGAAGTGCAGAAGTTGATGTTGACTATGTTTCTGATCCTGACGTTGCCCACGCCTCCAATGGCGACCTTTTTTTTTTTTGTGGCAACTCCAATTATGGAGGACCATAGATCGTGCATCATCCTAACTAAAAAGAAAAAGAAAAAAAAAGGAAAAAAAGGAGGGAAGGGGGTGGGGTGGGGGAGGGGGAGGGGGATGGAGTGATTAAATTAAAGGACAAACCTAAACCTAAGGCTAACCCTTAATTCTGATTTTGGACTGCAAACAGAGTAAGATTATGCATACAAAAATCATGTTGCATGAAGTTAAGAGCAAATTTGGCTATGTCATGTGCATTTGAGTTTCTTGTTCTTTTAATGGTTTTATAAATCACCCCAGACATTCTTTTGAGAAGGGTTCTAATTTCCTGGATAACAATCCCTCCAGTGGATGAGATTTGTTTGGATCAAAGACTCGGCCATGGACCTGTTCAGCATCACCTTCTATTATTAAATTCTGTAGGGTCGAGTTTCTTATCCATAAGAGAGCCGTTCTAACTGCCAAGGCTTCAATTGTGAAAGGATCACAAATAAAGGGGAAACATTGGCCACCAGCGAAAAGGATGTTCTCGTGGAAATCTATTATCACCATGCCTATAGCACCACCTTGATTACTCCGGATTGCCCCATCCACATTAACTCTGAACCAATTGGTGGCTGGCAATAGTCCATAATTATTGTTAGGTAAAGGAGGCTGACGTAAATGTTGTGATTTTGTCAGATTGTTGGTTAAAGCTTGTTCATTTAAGTGAGCCTCAAAGCATTCCTTTAGAATCCTTGGATGTATTTGTTTAAAGTTGAAAATAACCTCATTCCTTGACTTCCATATACGCCACCAAAGGATCAGCACCTTTTGTGGGAAAACTAATTTTTTCCGCAATATTTCTCGCTATGTAATAATAATATTTGGGCCCCGGAAGGAACGAAGCGGATTTTAGATAGATCTACCAGTTCAGGAAACAGTACATTAACAAGTGCTCAATTAATTCTTCATGGTCCCAACAAACTAGACATAGCTCTAGGATGTCTTCTATTTTTTCCTTTAGGATCGTCCTAGTGGGTAGGATCTGAAGGAAAATCTTCCAGAGGAAAACTTTTAGTTTTGGTTGAATCTCAAGATTCCAAACTTCTTTCCATAGGTTCCGGTCAATTGGAGACGGCCCAAATTCCTCCTCAAAGAATGAAGCCTGTGTTAATAGTTCGTAGCCTGATGTCACCGTATAAGCTCCGGAATTCGAAAGTTGCCATGAAATTTTGTCCTCACAGTCAGAAATGGGAAGAGGGATTGATAGGATTTTGATCACGTCCGACATTGGGAAAAACTCCTTTAATTTTGGAATGTTCCACAAATTCATGAATAAAAATTCTGCCACAACACAATTAGCCAGAGGATGGTCGCCACTAATATTGAGATATGGAGACGTAGACGGGAAGTTTGGAATCCAAGGATCCTTAAAAATTCTTATGGTCCTCCCATTACCAATTTGCCATCTCATTCCTTGTATCAATACATCTCTTCCGTACAGAATGCTTCTCCACCCGTGGGACGACCTATATCCAAGTTTTGCTTGAAAGAAATTCGAATTGTGGAAGTATCTTCCTTTGATTACTCGAGAGAGGAGTAGTTCAGGATTATTTAAGATTCTCCATCCTTGTTTTGCCAAGAGAGCTTGGTTAAATTTCCTGAAATCTTTAAATCCTAGCCCTCCTTGATCTTTAGGTGTGCAAAGTTTTTTTCCATTCAATCCAATGAATTTTCTTTTTTTCCTCAGTCTGTCCCCACCAGAAATTGGCCATAAGACTATTAATTCTGTCTAAAGTTGTTATTGGAATCATGTAGGTCCCCATTCATAACAGCAGTGCGCAATATTAATAACACTTCCATTCCCGCGGGTGATAAGAATTTACCCTTCCAACTTTGTAGTCTTTGTGCGACAACATCCTCCAGAAAGTGGAAGGATTCCACTTTTGATCTTTTAAGGACCGAGGGTAATCCTAAATACATATCATCTTCTGAGGCAAGTTTCACTCCAAGAAGATTGCTTAATGTGTCTTTGTCTTGGTATGAAGTTGCTTTACAGAATGTAACTGTGGTTTTTTGTAAGTTAAGTTTTTGTCCACTATACAGTTCATATGTTTCGAATACATCTTTCAGTGTCTCAATCTCTTCATTTGATGCTCTAAGGAACAGGAAAGTATCATCCGCAAACATAAGGTGTGTTAAAGTTGGGGAATGACTATTAATCTGTACACCAGTAAGAGTCTTAGTGTCAATTTCTTTCTCTAACAAAAGTGTTAGACCTTCTGAGCATAATGCGAAAAGAAGTGGAGATAAGGGATCACCTTGTCGGAGTCCTCTCGTCGGTTTGAAAAATCCAAAGGTCTTTCCATTTAAAATAATCGTCATTGAAGTGTCATTATACATCTAGCCATCCATCCAATCCATTTTTCCGCAAAGCCAAATCTGCGAAGGAGTGTAAAGAGAAAGGCCCATTCAACCCTGTCATAAGCTTTCTCCATATCAAGTTTTAATGCCATTATTTATTTTCACTCTTCTTCCTACCTGAGAGATAGTGCATAACTTCATGTGCAATAAGGATATTGTCTGATATCACTCGCCCATGTACAAATCCATTTTGAGTTGAGCTTATGATCTGCGGTAAGAATTTACTTAAACGTCCTGTGAGAATCTTGGAGATAATTTTGTATAGGACTGTGCACAATCCTATTGGTCTGAGCTGTCTTACAATGTCAACTTTTTTAACTTTAGGCAACAGGGTGATCCATGTGTGGTTTATTGATTTGAGGATATCTTCCGAGTCAAAGAAGACAATGATGGCTTCAGTTACATCAGGACCGATAATATCCCAATAGGCCTGGAAGAAGGCCCCAGATAATCCATCAGAGCCTGGCGCCTTGTTGGGACCAATTTTAAACACTGCTTTCTTCACATCCGCTCTGTTAACTAGCGCGGTAAGCATTTCATTCATTTCCACTGTTATTTTTCTGGAAGCTGGAATTGGCCGAATTCTTCGTCTAAAATCCAAAGGTGGAAGGGAAGACCTGAATAATTCTGAGTAAAAATTAATTACAATTTCCCCCATTTCCTCCCATGAATTTCGTAATACGCCATTTGGATCGATAAGAGATTCCACTTTGTTATTTCTTCTTTGCTGAGACACTGCTCGGTGGAAAAATTTTGTATTTTTATCTCCGTCTAGATTCCATTTCGTTCTATATCTTTGCTTCCAATATAATTCTTCTTGGTGAACCTCAATTCCAAGCTCTGTTTCCAAACCGGCCACTATTTCCCAGTCGATTGGGATTTTTGATTTTTCTTGAGCGATTTCATCCTCTAGTCTTCAGATTTTCCTTTCTGAATTTGACGTTCCTGCTCTTACCCATTCAAAAAGTTTGTGCCTCAGTCTTTTTAGTTTAGACACTACCTTGTACATTGGGAGACCTGCCGCTGGTAGATGCCAAAATTAATGATAATATTCCGAACTTCATCATTATTAATCCATCTTGCATCAAACCTGAATAATCTTCTGGTTGGCGATTCTCTTAGGGTACACTGAAGATGAATAGCCATATGATCCGAGCTAAAAGTTGCCAGATGAGAAACGCCAGTTTCTGGCAAAGCATCGAGCCATTTATTAGTAATCAGAAATCTATCTAATCGGCTGCTAATTACCTTTTGAGGTATATGGTGTTTGTTTGACCATGGAAAATGGGCCCCGAGAACCCAACATCGATCAGTTGTAAATCCAGAATAAAGGCGAGAAAATCTGCAATAGCCTTCGGGTTTGGAGGTAATCCCCTTCCTTCTCCGATCTACTCATGACACAATTAAAATCTCCTCCGATAACGACCGGTCCATCCAAGTTAAGAACACAATCCCGTAGGGTGAGCAGTTGGTCAGCCCTTTCTTGTACTTTGTTGGATAGGTAAACGCCGATGATGTATGTTTTATTACTTGGCGAAGTCTCCCAAAGGATACCAATAGCGTAGGGTAGAGTGAAAATATTTTGACAGTTAAAATTTGAATCCCAAGCTAGTACAATGCCCCTTTCCTCTTATCTTTTGAAATAAAAAAGAAATCTTGAAAGCCCGCTGCAAATATTTTATCTCTAACTATTTTTTCATTTGTATGTGTTTCACAGATAAACAAAAAGGATAGTGTATGCCGCCTCACCAACTGTTTGAGTTCATTATTTGTAAAAAGAGAACAAATTCCACGACAATTCCAAGCGAGAAAATTCATTTTTGATTGGAAAGACCTCTTAAAAAGCACAGGCTATTGAAAAAGGAAAGAAACAAACCGTCCGACACACAGTTCCCGTTGGGAAAAAATAATCTCGACACCGAGAACCTGAAAGTCATTGTTGGAAAAGATTTAACATTGCAATCGTTATTCTTAAGATGAGAAATTCGAACCTACTTCACAAGGAAGCAAATGATTGGAACTTGTCCAAACTACCGATATAGAATAAATTCTAATCGTATTCGATTCCGTGTAATGAGTAAGCTCACCACGAAATTCACTTAACAACAAGAAGAGGAGAGGGGAAGAAACTTACAGTAGAGGGGGACGTTGGGAGACGAGAAAAATAAGGCATGAAGTTGATGTTAAACCATGGTAATTTCAAATACTTAAGGGGTTTATAATTTCACGGTTGTGACTGATGATAATTTCAAATACTTAAGGGTTTTATAAACTGACCATGGAATCCACTAATGAGGTATCAAATCCTCAAGGTAAGGTAAGACAATCAATCGTTTTTCACAAAGAGCTTAAATTTCTAAAAAAGAAATCTGAAACCAAAGGGCATTTCCTTTTCCATAGGACTGAAATCCTTTCAAAATTATCTATTATTACTTTGGCTATTTATGATTTGTCTCATTTAGGAAAGAATTTTTTTGGCCATGCCATGTTTACTTTGACAGCTACGGATATCAATGGATTATAAGCCTTTATTTTCCTTATTTTGATTATTATTGATATTATTATTTTCCTGTTTTCCGTTATGAATTATTATAAAAAATGATTCTCCTTCCTGTGGATGTAAGGAGATTTTCAGTCTCAGAACAACACTTGGACTAAAAACCAACCCAAGTTTTGAATTATTTAATCAGGGTGCCGCACTGGGTATAGGTGGGAGGGGATTATGATCACAGATTCAGTTTAACCAGGACTGATGCGTTAATTATCAGAAACACTAATGGAAGAAAAGGGAACTTGGAAGAAAACATTTAAAGGGCAATTTAAATGATTGTTGCCTTTTGGATCCAACAATTACAGCAAGAATCGAAATGAGATATAGCTTGTGAGCTCTTGCTTTGGACTCGGAGATAGAAACCTTCCCAGATGAAAATTTCATGAAGGCTGCTATTGTTGAAAACTGAAACCCTGCCACCTCTGAAAAAACTTCTCAGATGATTCGAAGGAGTGATGCTAGCTTAAATCCAATAAGGCTCCTTGACTCTTAAAGATTAAAATCCTTATTGATTATTCATTGTTTGTTTGTGTGGTGATGCGTGACTTTAACGACATGAGAAATCAGTTTAAGTAAGCATTTGGAAGCCTGGTGCTGAACTGTCAAGTTTGTCAGCGAGAAATCTCTTTGATTATGGATGAAAAAACGAGTTGACTGAGTGTCATCTTGTTTTAGGTTGTTGCTTCGATTGCCTCTGAATGGCAATGATTATTGAAGGATCAGTACTATTTGTGAGTTGAGTGCATATTTGCTGAAAGGAGTTAGTTTGAAAGTTGTGTTAAAAGGAAAATTTCAATGCAGTTCATGTCAACAACAAGCAAGCTGCATTATGAGGTCATAAACGTACAACCCAATTGCAGTAAATAGAGGAAAGAGCCTGTAAGGAAAGATCATCAAACAAAGGGAAAGACAAAACTTCTTAAACATTCTTCCAACCAATGTAGTTAAAATCGCGATTCCACGTAAAATCGAAAACTTGGGTGAAATCGGAATCGTAAAATCGAATCGTAAAATCGTAAGATTTTATGTCCCAACTAAAAAAATATATAAATATTCATAAATAAACATAAAATGTTAATAAACTTAGAAATTATACACTCTTAAAACAATTAATACTCAAACAACCAACATGAATTTCATAAGCATAAGTGCATAAGTAAATAAGTATCTTAATAAACATAATAGTTCACTACTTCATTACATTCCATATTTCATAAGCACACACCATACGTCCATACCACACGTTCACACCGCACAAAACACACCATATCACCACAGTACACTACAAAGTCCTCATTCATGTTTATAGTACACGATCACCACTCACTATTAGTCTATTACTTCATTACAATCCTCAATCCTTTTTGAAAACAACAAGTACAACAAACTACATCAAATCTTTAGGATCAACATTAAAATCTAATTCCTCATCTTCCTCATCTTCCTTATCTCCCTCATCTTCATCATACACATTCTCATCTCCAATCTCTTCTTCGTTGTTGCCTCTATCTCCACCTTCGTCCTCATCCGCGACAAATTCTTCTTCAAACCTCATACAGGAAACAAGCAAGCCAACTACTTCTGATTCCATTTCAATTCCCCCCATTCCTTCCTTCCTTCCTTTCTTATTCATATCATGTGTGTTTGTATATATACATACAGGAAACATACACCCAACCCATCATCATCAAACAAGACATCCAATTAAGCTATACAACATGTCGAGATACATATCGGATTCAGAAGATGAGATACTTACTTGAAGCAGGGGAGAAGAACTGAAGCTCGGGAAGTGAGACTTGAATTGCAGAGTTGTAGAGGAGCAGAGTTGCAGAGTACCTGCTGACTTGCAAAGTTGCAAGGACGGAGGTTAGACGACGGGAAAGGGACACCGGTTCTGACTTCTGACTGCTGACTTACTAACTTGCAGAGAAGGAGGGAAGATGACGAGCTTGGAGTCGATCGGTGACGGGACGCCGGCGAATCAGTAGGCATAGAAGGAAAGAAGCGAGCTAGCGACCACAACTCGGAATCAGCAACATTGACGGGACGCCGACGAATCAATCGACACTGAACTAGGAAGCACCGTCGGAAGTTCCGTTGGAAGAACCGTCAGAAACAATGGAGCAGATTAACGATGGATGCGCCGTCGGAGAGAGGAATTAGGGTTCAGCATCGACATTTTGGGGAAAGAGGATTTGATATTTGCGATTTTGGGGGAAAGAGGATTTGGGTTCAGCAAAATGGTTCAGAGTTTCCGGTTGAACCGAAAAAACAAAACAACTCAGAGTTGAACCAGTGAAATTTCGGACTGGGTAAAAAATTAACTAAAATCGTAAAAAAATCGTTAAAATCGCTGATTTTACGATTTTAACGATTTTGAACTCGATTTCACCCGATTTTGAAGGCCACCGATTTTATAGTGAAATCATGATCGTTTCTTATATGTAAGATCGTAAAATCGTACGATTTTACGATTAAAATCGCGATTTTGACTACACTGCTTCCAACAAAAGTCATTACATGTGCCAAAAACCAAAACAAAAGTAAAACATCCAACGTTCAAAACCTTCAACAAGAAAACTGCCACTTTATTCAAATAACAGAAACCCATCTTCTGCTTGTTCCTATGCAATCATCTTGTTCCTTTAACCCTCCCTGTCAAATTCACCTTCTTCTCTTAGAATTTCTCCAATGGTTCCTTCATTGGTTCCATAGGTATCAATCTTGCTTACCCAATGAGACCCATCATCTTCATTTGATTCCTGATCAGACCAACTCTTGTATGCATCAGCACCTGTCATTCCAAACAGATCTTTCACCAAAGATGACTTAGCATTTTTAAGTTCTGTTGAAACAACCACTTGTTCCATGGATTTCACAAGACAGCCGCTGCCAGCCACTTCCTCCAAAAGGCCTGAGGATAGTTCCTTCTGGTTTGAAGTAACTCGTTCATCACAAGCTTCTTCATCCAACACCCGAATCACAATTCCTTTATTTCCAAGTAGCAGCTTTTTTGGTTGCTTCACAAAATCCGTAGCTTTAGCTTTCCCTTTCTCCTCATACGTCTTCTTCTTTTTCAGCGATTTCTCAGTTTCCACCTTATCAGTTGCAGTCGCCTCTACTGATATTGTACCAGTACTTTTCAAAGCATCAACAATCTCTTGGGGGCTAACATCATCTTGTGATCCTACATAATTCCAGTAATCAGCACATCTTGATCAAATTGAGTGTAAAAGAAACAAGATAAGACACTATCATCAACTCCATTTTTAGCCATAATTGCCAAGCAGTGTGGAAAACCGTCTCACGCAATGTAAATTTGCGAAGGAAATTGGAAGAGCCATTTAGTTAAGTAAAAGTTCAATACCAGTACTCTTCTCCTCTTCGACAATCTTTTTATAAACAACATCCTCCTGTGAACCTATAAACCGTTAATCCACAAGTCAGAGATGTTTTCCCAAACCAATTCAATCTGACAAGAAACATCATCCTCTTCCTATTGGTTTGGTTAAACAAACAGTGGTAAAGGGAAACAGACAATCCTTAGTCTATATGAAAATCGAGAAAGGATCAATTAAAAAAACACCTGGAATCAACATCCAAGAAACCAACATAAGAGGTAGAATTTAAAAAAGGAACATGAAGCTGATCTATATGTAAATAATTCAAAACGACACAGGCTAAGGTAGATGGATTACCATTTGCATTCTCTAGGTTCAAGGCTACCAAGGAGGAGCCTGGTTGTCTTCCTTTCTTGGTGGCTTGATTAAGGCCTTCTTCTTGCCCCAAGGATTGAGGAATTGAGCGTGCCGCTGCGAAGGACGCTATTACTGACGTTGGTAATAAAGGAGCACCCCTCTGGCTTTTGGTATTTAGCTGCGGCTTTCCTTTGCAAGTTGGGGCTTTCAACCAATCTTCCGCAGTCAGGGATGCAGATCCATTTGTTCCTTGCTTCAAGATCAAGTGTCAAGTGTTGATGTGGGCAGAAATCATGAATGTGGCCAATGATTCCACATTGATAGCAAATGGCTTGAATCTGGATGTACTGAAAATAAACGAAGAAGGACCGTCCCCCAGGGATCCGCGCCATGATCCTTCCAGCCCTTGATCCAAGAAGATCCAGTTTCACCAATCCCTTGATGAAGAAGCCTTCGGCACTATCTGCGATGAAGAAATTCACTTTCTGCACCGCCCCGAGCTTCTCCAACATCCGTCGGCCAAAAGCCAGAGTACGACAATCTATTGGGATTCCTGCCAACTTAACAGCAATAGCCATAAATTGAAGCTAATTAAAAAGGGTCTCAGAGGGAGTGACAAACCGAATCATATTCATGATACTGAGTTCGTAGGACCATGGTTGTATCTTGAGCACCCAATTCTTCTTCTGCACCGTAGGGAATATGAATGGGTACATTCCGAAACCTGCTTCAAAAATGTTAAGGTCTCCCCTGCATTTCCAGACATCGTCCAGCGTTCTTCGAACAATGTGTAGTGGTACTGGGACATCCAAGAAAATCCGAACCAAGCAACTTCGGTCAGCCCACTCGTTTGCTTCCTGTAGTACCTCGTTGTTAAGATCAACTACGAGTGGTTCAAGCATAGGCATTTGCACGATTTCATCCGCCATAACTAATTGTATTTTCGTATATCAGGGGTGAGTGATGCAAGATGAGGATTCAGAGTCAGTTACTTCTTTAATTTAAAGACAACGTCATAACAATCCTTTCTATTGGAGAAATCGAAAGAAGGAAAGTTCTGCTTGATTCTTTAAAAAAAAATCAAGACTTACCCGAGTAGTAACGAATCCCTGTTAAAATTTACAGAAAAGGACAGTCAGTTGCAATCAGAAGGGAATAATCAATCATGCCGAATTAAGATAATTGATCTTAGACTATCCATCTTGCCCGAAATCAAAATTGCGCAAAGAAAAAAGGATCTAATTGCCAATTTGATTCATTTCAAAATAAATTAACGGTATTAAATTCGGGAGGTATTTTATAAAAGGAAATCAAATAATTTTATGAAACGGCAATCAATTGATTTACTTTATTTCTTACTTGACTTTACAGTCTAAATGGGTAATCAAAATTCTCAAACAAATCAACACAATTATGTCCGTAACAGAAGTTAATTGAAATTAGGCGATCATCTTGCCCGAAATCAAGGCTAAGCAGAGGAAAAGGGTACAAAGAGGCAATTAGGACCAAGTTTTTCGGTTTAAAAACAAAATAATTCCGGGAATCAATTTCGGAAGGAATTTTGTTAAGAGCAATCAATTAAGGGTCCTCCATGTCAATCTATAACCGTGAATTAGGTTAATTATTAAATGCATCCTGTCAGGGATTTGCAAATGAACAAGAACACACAAAAAAAGGAAGTTCCTGCACTTGAAGGAACCAGAAAAGACAGGTAGATCAAAGCTTTAAAGTTCCATGGATTGAATCTAAGTTGAAACCAACCAGCACTACGTCTATAATCAGCCAAGACAACCAAGAAGAAGGTTTTGTCTAGGACTAAATGAAAAGAACGTAAAATCAGTTGAAATCATACCAGATCCGACTACAGGAAACTGACTTTGCTCATTAGAAACTGATGACACTCGATTTGACGTGATTATCAGCCTCATTTAAGCGACATTTCTTTGCTTAAGACATGGTTTTTAGGGTAGAATAACGAATATTCAATCAATTGCCCTATCTCGTGCCATTTGTGTTACCTTGGCCCTTTTCGGGTCTATTTGATGGTTTTCTAGTGTTTTTGCGTAAGCACAGGTTTTTGCCATCAATAAAGTAGCCATGGACGTGTCTAAGGCATAGGAACATCGAGGAACTGAACCGGAATCGATCAAAGGAGCCAATCAAAGTCAAACCGAAAATTTGCCATTCACACTTACACATTCAGCGAAAACAAGCCCACATCTTCGGCGAAAATAACAGTGTAAACCAACTGATGTCAAGAGAAGAACATCTTCGGCGAAAAGAGCCCAGGGTTTTCGGCGAAAATGCAAGGGAAAATCACTGGCGCCAACAGAAGGTATTTTGTCGAAATTGATTAACTCTTCGATCCGAAAATAGAGTACAGAGAAATCAGCCGGCGGTGTCTTCAATTGCAAGAATATTTTCGGCTGAAAATACTTCATTATTTTCGAACGAAAATCCCTTCCAAATCCGGCGCTGTATTGGAAACCCTAAAACGTACCTATTTAAAGAAGCAGCCGGCAGCAAAAGAGATAGACACAACAATTCATTATTCATCTTTTCACAAATCAGACTTTTGAGAGTCAGCCGACTCTAGGGTCGATAGATAGAGTTTAGAGAGTTCGAAGAATCGTGGAGAGATCGTGACGCCATCCTTCCACCTCGAAGAACTCGGAGCTTAAAGTTGAAGATCCAGGAGATTGAAGCTTCGCGGGAGTCGTCAGAATTAGGTTTTTCAGTTCTTATCTGTTCTTCCTTGTATGATGATCTTCGTTGTTGCCTTTGATTCTCTTGTTTCTGATATGAGTAACTGAACTTGTAGAGCTTAGATTAGATGAACCCTAAGTGACCCAGGGCTTTAAAGCGGTCACGGATCGGCGGTAATTAGATTCGAAGTTCAATCAGTTTCTCTTTGCATGTTTGATTCGTTCTTCATTGTTCATGTTTTTTGTCTGGATTGATCCCCTAGATTAGATTCTGTTAAGCTAAGGATAGAAGCGAACGCTCGCCTTACTTTAGAACATCGAATTGAACAATTAACCTTATAATTGGAGGTGCCTTTCGTAGGAACCGGTTAGGGTTAATCCACTGCAAGAGTAACTCATAAATCACTAGTAATTGCACCAGTTAATTAAGTCGTTGCGAGAGGCGACCGTACCCGGGCGGCTAGTTAATCTTGGTAGTTAGAACGGATAGAGCGAACGTTCGCCGGTCTTAAACCTAAGGGTAAGGAGTTATGGTGGTGTATAGAAACCGATTGAATTAGAATTGAAAACCGCTGATCTTGTGATTGCCGTTGCTCTGGTGATCTAAGGGGGATTCGAAATTAAGTTCGTCTATCTTCCCGTTGTCAACCCTTACTTTCTGTCTTGTTTCCTTTGCTATAGATAGAAGTCTGGAACTCACACACGCACAACGTGTTAACCTGAGTAATTGCCACTTCTTCAAAGTAGTCGATTAGAAGAACCTCGAGTCGAATACGATTGCTATACGCTTTTTCTTAGCATTAGTAGTTATTGGTGACGCATCCAACGACACGTTCGCTTGTGAGCGTGTCGTTGTGATGCGTTCAACCAAATAACTACTATGCTATAAAAGGCTATAGCAATCGTATTCCAGGGTTTCTCTACTTCCTTACTCAAGAGTTGACAGTTTATTCAAGTTCAACACAAGTTGTGCGTGGTGTGAGTTCCACGACTTCTATACTAAGAATGCAAAAATAAGAAGAAATGAAAATTAAACCGAAGAAAGATTGAAGATTGATTAATTGACTAGAAAGATGACAGACAAGCTTAGATTTCGAATTCCCCTTAGATCACCAAGGCAACAACAGTCACAGACCAGCGATTTTCGATTCTAGTTCATTCAGTTCACAGACACCATCATAACTCCTGACCCTTAGGTTTAAGACTGGCGAACGTTCGCTCTATCCGATCTAGCTACCACGATTAATTAGCCGCCCGGGTACGGTCGCCTCTCGCAACGACTTAACTTAACTGGTGCAAATTCTAGTGATTAATGAGTTACTCTAGCAATGGATCAACCCTAATCGGTTCCTACGAAAGGCACACTCCAATTATAAGGTTGACTGTTCGATTTGGTGTTTTAAAGTAAGGCGAGCGTTCGCTTCTATCCTTAGCTTAACAAGAATCTAATCTAGGTGGCCAAACCAGACAAGAAACACAGAAAACGAAGAACAAATCAAACATGCAAGATGAAACTGAATAATTTCGAATCTAATCACCGCCGATCCGTGACCGCTTTAAGCCCTGGGTCACTTAGGGTTCATCTAATCTAAGCTACACGAGTTTATCTACTCATACTCAATACAGAAGAATCGAAGACAGACAAGAAATACATCTCGGGTAGGAAGACAGAGAAGAACTGCAAAACCTAATTTCGATGTTTCCTGGCAGCTCAAATCTGCTGGATTTTCAACTCCTCGACTGGCTCTCCGAGATGGATGGATGGCGTCACGATCCGTTCCTACTCCTCGAACTCTATCTACTTGCCCTGCCTCTCTCTCTGTCGTCGTTTGTGTCTGTTCAGTTGTAAAAAGTCATCATCATTAATCAGCCGCCGAGTTCTCTATTTATATTAACCCGAGATTTCCTGATTTGAACTGGGATTTTCGCCGAAAATAGTAGAGTGATTTCGGCGAAAATTTCTTCATACTTGAAGCAGTTGATTCCTTCTTACAGTTTTGGCGAAAATCCAAGGGTGCCTTCGCCGAAACTACATGTGTAAATGAGGCAGGCATTTTCTTTGATTTCATTGATTTCTCCGATTGATTTATGTGTGGTTCTTCGGGGTTCCCACGTCTAAGACACGTCCTTGGCTACCGTACTTGATGGCAAAAACCTGTGCTAACACAAAAAAACACTAGAAAACCATCAAATAGACCCGAAACGGGCCAAGGTAACACAAATGGCACGGGATAAGGCAATCGATTGAATATTCGCTATTCTACCCTAAAAACCATGTCTTAAGCAAAGAAATGTCGCTTAAATGAGGCTGATAATCACGTAAAATTGAGTGTCATCAAATACCCCACACTTAAGCTTTTGCTTGTCCTCAAGCAAACTGAATAGAACCACACTCAAATTCATAAATGACACGAGATGAAACTGAGCTTCAATTCTAACAATTTGGTTTAGACTGCTCCACGTAGAAAGAGTGACCTACACATGCAAGAATATCAACCAAACAAGTTTCCGATCATACTGATTTCTGCACACTTCCAGTAGTGGTTTTAACACAGATTGTTTCTCAGCAAAACAATTAATCATGATTAACCGACTACGATAACACCAATTCTAATCAAAACGACTTTAAGCTCTGGCCATGATGTGGACGCGGAGGCAGGAAAAGTGACGTGGCTATCGACTCGACTTCATCCGCTTCTAGATCTGTACGTTACACGTTCTAGCTAGGACCGATTTAAACAACAATTTCTTTCAAGATTCAAACTTTCTTTAATTTATTTACTGCATACTAGTGCTCGATACCAAACACACTACAAAAAATCAGCTGTTTAGCGTCGGTCACCGGGGAAGAGTTTAGCGTCGGTCGATTAAAAACCGACGCTAAACCCTTGACTCGCGTTTGACCAAGGGTTTAGCGTCGGTCGACAAGCGACCGACGCTAAAACTGACCAAAAACCGACGCTAAATTTGTGTTTTCGGTCAGAAACGCGTTTGACCAGGTTTAGCGTCGGTTACCGACATGTTTTAGCGTCGGTCAGCGACCGACGCTAAAACACGTATATATTTAAACCTCTCAGCCGACCCTAACCCTAATTGAATCTCTCTCCTCCATCTTTCTTCTTCTTCCTTTCTTCTTCCTCCTCCAACCTTCTTCTTCTTCCTCTTCTCTTTTTCTGAAATTCTTCTGCTTATGAAATTCTTCTTCTTCCTTTTTCAGATCTTCTCCATCTTTTTTCTTCCTCCTCCACCTTTTTCTTCCTCTTCTTCTTCCTTTTCCAGATCTCCTTCATCTTTCTTCTTCTTCCTTTCTTTCTTCCTTTTCCAGATCTCCTTCACCTTTCTTCTTCTTCCTTTCTTCTTCCTCCTCCACCTTCTTCTTCCTCTTCCTCTTCTTCCTTTTTCAGATCTCCAGATCCAACCTTCCTCTTCTTCCTCTTCCCTCTTCCTCTTCTTCTCCTCTTCCTCTTCTCATCCAGTCATCCGTCACCGTCATCGTCGTCGCCCCCCGCGTCATAGTCGTCGTCGCCGCCACCACCACCATCATCACGTTGATCGGTCAAGGATTGACTGATTGGGCAAGTAGTGACCAAAATGGTGACCTAATAAATTTAAGTGACCAAATTGTATAACTGGAAAATGGAGTGACTGATTGGACATTAATAGAAAATAGAGTGACAAAATAGAAAATGAAAATAAAAAACGAATAAAAAAACGAAAACAAAAAAAATTGGGTTGGTCAGCGACCCAACCGGTCAAGGATTTAGCGTCGCTCGTTATAAGGAATTAGCGTCGCTTGGTGTACGAGCGACGCTAAATTTTAGCGTCGGAGGATTTGGCGTCGCTTTGTCTGAGCGACGCCAAAACCTTTAGCGTCGGTCAGTGACCGACGCTATGCTGCGTCTCTGACCGACGCTAAATAGCTAATTTTTTTTAGTGACACTTCACTTAGGTGTTGGACCTGCCTAGCTCACAGTATTCGTGCCTTTTTGCTAGTGCTCAACCCGAACACTTCACTTAGGTGTCGGGCTTGCCTAGCTTTACTTTCAGCACTTTAAAGAACTTAGCATTGATTTGATTCACTCAATCACTTGATTTCACCATTTAGCCACTTAATCCTAGCTAGTTATAACTTTTTACACAAGATTTCGAATTGGATTTCCATCTAATCTCAAGCCACAATCACAGGTGATCAAATATGGAGTGAAAATATGGAAGAAGCTGGCATTTATCATCTTAGAACGGTGTTATCGAGCTTTGTTGTTAACAAGTTAATTGATTCAATTAATTCCAGTTCCAGTTACAGAAGTGATTTATGATCTGTTCTGACCTAGACCCATTTAATATCAGTTCTGACACGTTGGTTACAGGTTCTAAGTGGAACAGTCTAGACGTCATTGTTCAAAATTGAAGTCAATTTAACATCCAAAGTCAAGAATTGAGCAATTCGATGCTAGAGAACTGGACAGGAGTCACGAGGCACACACAAAGATATAGGCAATCAGGATCATGCATGGTTATCTAACACCCTACCCCACACTTGAACTGTTCTGTGTCCTCACAGGACTAAGTAGAGGAGAGATATACGAAGAACCTGGAAGGTGATGGTCGGTGTAGTGGATGAACACGGAGAGTCCGGAGCGGAGCAGAGCTACTCAAAATCCTACAAAACACAAACAACAAAAAGATCAAAAGGACACCGGGACAAGTGTCCCGGATCCACACAGAATAAAATTGGGTCGAGACCCGAAAAGAAGAAAGAAAAGAAAGGAAAAAGATAGAAGCAACCAGATCACTGTTCCGCAGGAGGAGGAGGAGGTGCAGTGGGAATGGAGGATATGGCGAACCGCTGCTCCATCTGCTGTCGCCATGCGAGCTCGTCCATGTGTCTGGCTGATTGGTCAGCCATGAATTGCTGTAGACTGGACCAACGCTCATTCTGAGTCTCCTCATGTGCCACTCGGTCCTTCTGCCATTGCAACGAACCAGCCGAGTAGTCTAGCTGCCACTTCTCAATACGCACCAGCATTTCATTCATTTCCGCGGTGATTTGCGCTCGCGACGGTGGGCGGTCAACTGGCTGGTTCGTGCGATGAGGGAGCGATGTGTAATGCTCAATAGTCTCTGAAAGGTCGATGCGCCGTGCTATGGCAAGTTCAGCGCCTACATGCTCAATCGGGATACGAGGAATATCGGGGCCCCATTTATCACCGAGCTGGAGGTTGTCGATCAGAATAGAAATGAAGGGGCCTCCTGGAAGCTCAGTAGGAAGCTTCTTGGCGGTAGTGCGCTTGTGAAAGAATCGTGCAAGCCACCAGCCGGGGTGCAGGTTGGCATCTTCCTCTAAAGCACGGAACAATACGAGCTCCTCCAGAGAAACATGGTGGCGGCTCGTCTTGCTGCAAAAACACAGAGACTGTACCCAAACATAATGCAAGAATTTGAGAACAGGGTGGAAGATGTCACCGACCGTGGGGTGGATGATAGGTGAGCTCTCATCCTCGCAGCAGGCCCATTTCCACACATCCGGGTAAGGAGCACTGGTGATGGAGTATGTGTCCTCAAAGCCAGCTAATGCAGTATCGAAATTGACGTGCGGATCCAGCAAGCGGCCGAACTCACGAAGGGACTTCTCATGAAGAACATTACCGAGGTGAAAGGAAACGAATTTCTGATCACGATAGGGCTTCGGGGTGAGGCGCCGAAATGAACTCCAGAACTCCTGGAGGGCGACAAGCGGGTACGGGGATCCATGAGTGGTCAGCACTCGCAATCTGGCTTTATTAAGAGCGGTGTCAATTGTCGAGTGCCAAGCCGGGTTGTGCGCTTTGAGACTGTCAAGAGACAGAACTGCCACCTTAGCCGGAGGGATGTCTTTGATCTTCAAAAAGACCTCAGCTGGTGCGGCTCCATGGCGGCGATGAAAGGATGCACGGCCCCATTGGCAGGTGTAGGAATAGAGGAAATGGGAGTCGCAGGGGTAGGCGCATCCTCGGGAATGATGGCCACAACTGTCGATTTATGTGCAGCTGGTGCGGGTTGACGAGGAGGTGGTGTCCTGCTCTAGCGAGCTGAGGATCGATGTGCTCTATCTGCACTGGTAGTCTTAAAACGCTTGGGAGCCCTTTCTCGCCGTGCGGTTGCCTTCGAAGTGTCCTCCGAACTGTCCTTCGTGGCACTTACGCATGATGTCTGCAGCTTCAATGTAAGAGACACATCTCCGGATCATCCCGTCAAGACTGATGCGGTATAAGAAAGGCTCATCCCAGAAGTATGACTTGGCTTCTTTAAAGAGCTTTTTGCGTGCATTGAAATCCAGTTCAGGAGGTACAATGCCGTGTGAGAGATAGTTAGCCAGAGTTGCATACCAAGGCTCATCTGAATCGGCGGCATTACTCAGATCTTGAGCGTGAGGAATTGCCCAGGGCTCAATAGCTATGCTGTTAACTTGTTCAAATGTCTCA
This sequence comes from Linum lewisii, assembly GCA_034768395.1. Classification (NCBI taxonomy): domain Eukaryota; kingdom Viridiplantae; phylum Streptophyta; class Magnoliopsida; order Malpighiales; family Linaceae; genus Linum; species Linum lewisii. The sequence continues at coordinate 56,183,808 of CM068299.1, forward strand.
ACATGCAACAGCTCGTCAGGGAACGAATCATTGATAGGGGTAGTAGACTTACCTGTTTGTGATTCCTCGAGGCGCGAAAGATGATCTGCTGCTAAGTTCTCTGCTCCTTTCTTGTCTTTAATTTCTATGTCGAACTCTTGGAGGGGAAGGATCCACCGGATGAGACGTGGCTTTGAATCCTGCTTGGCTAATAAATGGCGCAGAGCAGCATGATCTGTGTAGACAATGGTATGTGAAAGAACTAGATACTGTCGAAACTTATCAAAGGAGAAAACGATAGCTAGAAGCTCTTTCTCGTGGTAGTGTAGTTTCTCTGAGCATCATTGAGTGTCTTGCTCGCAAAGTAGATAGGATGAAATCTCTTCTCCTTTCTCTGACCAAGAACCGCGCCAACGGCGAAATCACTAGCATCGCACATGATCTCGAATGGGAGATTCCAATCTGGTGCTGTAAGAATCGGTGCGGTGGTCAGTTGAGTCTTCAGAGTATCAAAGGCTTCGAGACAAGCTTTATCAAAAACAAAAGGAACATCTTTCTCGAGTAGCTTGGTCATGAGGAGAGCGATCTTGGAGAAGTCTTGGATGAATCTCCGGTAGAATCCAGCATGACCGAGGAAACTTCGCACTGTCTTAACTGAGGTCGGCGGTGGTAAGCTGGCAATGGTCTCAAGCTTGGCACGATCGACTGCTATACCTGTCTTAGATATTCTATGGCCAAGAACAATACCTTCTGTAACCATGAAGTGACATTTCTCCCAGCTAAGAGCTAGGTTGGTCTCCTCACAACGAGCTAACACCTTATCCAGATTAGCCAAACACTTTGAAAATGAATCTCCATAGACAGAGATGTCATCCATGAACACCTCTACCACATTCTCTACCAGATCTCCAAATATTGCAAGCATGCATCTCTGAAAAGTAGCGGAGCATTACATAGACCAAAAGGAATACGACGATAAGCAAACGTACCGAACGGGCATGTGAAGGTCGTCTTCTCTTGATCAGCAAGCTCAATGGGGATCTGAAAGTAACCGGACATCCCGTCTAAGAAGCAGTAGTATTCATGACCAGCCAATCGTTCAAGCATCTGATCAATGAACGGCAGTGGAAAGTGATCCTTCTTGGTGGCATCATTTAGTCGTCGATAATCGATGCAGACTCTCCATCCTGTAACTGTTCGGGTGGGAATGAGTTCACCCTTTGGATTAGGGATGACTGTGATTCCTCCTTTCTTTGGGACGACTTGAGTCGGGCTGACCCAAGGACTGTCGGCGATAGGATAGTTGATACCGGCATCTAGAAGCTTGAGTACTTCTTTCTTTACGACTTCCTGCATCTGAGGGTTAAGTCGGCGTTGCGGTTGTCTGACTGGTTTGAATTCTTCATCAACAACTATCCGATGTTTGCAGAAGGTTTCAGAGATGCCTCTGATGTCTGCCAACTGGCAGGCAATAGCTCGGACATGCTTCTTGAGTAGCCCAATCAGTTGCTCTTTTTGCTCAGGAGTCAGATTGGAGCTGATGATGACTGGTAGCTGGCGGTCCTTCCCCAGAAATGCATATTCTAGGTGGTCAGGCAGCTCCTTCAGAGTAAGTTCTGGTGGATTCTCATATGAAGTAGTAATCCGACTCGAAGCTGGTTCGATGTGTGGAGGCGCATGTAAGGGTGTGAATGTTGCCTTTTGTTCATCTAGCTCATCTTGCCATAAGCACTGCTCTGGGTCGTCTAACGCATTATCAATCCCTGAAATCAAACACAACTCTAGCGGATCACTAGATAAAGCATTAGTAAAGGAGTCGGCCGAGGCCGTCTCTAAGGGATCAACAGCATAAACATTTATCATCTTGAGCAATAGAATATCTCATGCTATCCTTAATGCGGAATGCAACACTCTCTTGACCTACACTTAAAGTTAATAAGCCTTGTTTGCAATTTATATTCACACCAGCAGTTGCTAAGAAAGGTCGACCTAGGATAAGTGTTCCGTCTAGCTCACGAGTATCTAAAACAACAAAATCTGCCAGTATAGTAAACGGACCACAACAAACAGTTACATCTTCTACTATACCTCTAGGCCGTTTGACAGACCTATCGGCTAAAACGAGATGCAGAGTAATCGGTTTTAATTGCCCTAGATTCAGCTTTTCATATAGATAGACAGGCATAACATTAATAGAAGCACCAGAATCAACCAGGCTGCGATCAATTTGAATGCCATTAATAATGCACGGTAATGTAAAAGAACCGGGATCAGGACACTTAGCTGGGGGTGGTGGCGGCTGTCGAATGGGAGATGGCGCACCTAGAATAGACGCGCATTCATTAGTGAGCGTGATAGAGTACACCTCGCCACTCTTCACTTTCTTCACGAGGTCTTTAAAGAACTTCCCAAGTGGTGGTATAATCTCTACAGCATCTGTCACTGGTATCTTGATTTCTGCAGTCTTAAGAACATTGTACCATTTCTTATACTGAGTGTCGTGATCCTTGGCTTTGCTCCTTGCAGCTTTTGGAAAAGGAATCCTAGGTACATATGGCGCCAAGACAGGTTCAGGGGCTGTCTTGGGCGGCGGAGGAGGAGCAGGTGCTTCTTCTTCCTCTTCTGTGATATCTTCTATTTCTGGCATATCCATGGCAGCACTAGTATCTGGTATCATGTCAGGTTCCGAAGCTTTTGGATCAGTTGTTTGCTTGCCGCTCCTAGTGGTAATAGCTTGAGCGTGTTCACTCCTTATATCGGAGTCTGCTTGAAATGCTTCTGGATTAAGGAGAGGATTGCTAGTAAAAAGTTTCGCCATATTGAGTACTGCATCTTCTATCCTCTGGGTTTGAGCCTTTGTTCCTTGATTAAGTGCGGCTTGGGCTTTTAACTGAATGTCATGGTCGTCAAGTCGGCTCATGATCTGATCAAACTTCCTCTCATAGTCCATATCTCTATTGTAGCACGGCTTTGCCTGAAACTGGTGTTGCCCTCCAATGAATCCCGGAGGTCTATAATAAGGATCTACCAACCGGTTGCTTTGCTTCCGTGGCACGTAGTTTCTGTAACCGGCATAGCCTTTCTGATTGTTGGCAAAACCTTGATCAATGAAGTTTACCTCCTCAGTAGACCAGACTTCTGCTACACCAAATTGAGGCAACTTCCGCCGCTATGAGCACATGATCCACACCATCCACAGTCAACCGAAAAGACGGTAGCTGACGGAGAGTCGAGAGGGATACCAGCTGCTTGCAGATGCTTCTGAACTTCTGCCTTGATCTACTCTGCAACATTTATCTGACTCTGGCTCTGACTCTTGGTTCCTTCTATGTGCCTCTCCCAGTTTCTAGATTTCGACGCACAGTCAGCAAAATGCAGAAGAGCATCCTGAGGAGTGAGAGCGGTGCAATCTCCGCCGGCTAAGGTGTTGACCCAGTTTGCAGATTCTTTGCGCATACCTCGAGTAAAGAATTCAGCCAGTGTCTCTGTTCATACCCATGGTGAGGGCAGTCGAAGAGAAGGACTGAAATTCGTTCCAAGTGTCATACAGGCTTGCATCCTCTCTCTGTGTGAACCTGGAGATGCGGTCTTTATAAGCAGTTGTTCTTGCAGGAGGAAAGTATTCCTCAACAAAATCTTGAGCTAATGTCTCCCATTCAGTGTAATGACCTGGCGGTTTGCTGCTAAGCCATTGTTTAGCTGCACCTCTGAGAGAAAATGGGAAAGCTCGAGATATAGCACATTCTTATTGAGATTCCCAGACTTGGAGGTGTCGCAAACAGCAGAAAGGTGGTTATGTGTGTGTAAGGGTTATCTTCTGGTCTTCCCTCGAATTGTATGTCCTAATTAGCTCCAGGAGAGGAATCTGAATCTCATAGTCAGGATCATTGTCATTAGAGGGCACGGTGATGGGTGATCGAAGATTAGATGCACGCGGCTTACTATAGTCCGCAACACTTTTAAGAGTAACCATTGTGGTAAAGGAAAACGGAACGGATGTGATCTGCTTCTGTACCTGCTATGATCTGCACGAGACAAAAACAAACACAACCGGTGTAAAATCAAAGTGTGATGGAAAATGAAAGATGGAAAGGTAAAGAATAAAAATGCCAACTCTTCTTTCAACGAAGTAGAAGAGTCCCCGGCAACGGCGCCAATTTGGTGAGCGTGCCGTTGTGATGCGTTCAACCAAATAAACTACTAATGCTAATAAAAGGCTATAGCAGATCGTATTCCAGGGGTTTCCTCTACTTCCTTACTCCAAGGAGTTGACAGTTTTAATTCAAGTTCAAACACAAGTTGTGCGTGGTGTGAGTTCCACGACTTCTATACTAAGAATGCAAAAATAAGAAGAAATGAAAATTAAACCGAAGAAAGATTGAAGATTGATTAATTGACTAGAAAGATGACAGACAAGCTTAGATTTCGAATTCCCCTTAGATCACCAAGGCAACAACAGTCACAGACCAGCGATTTTCGATTCTAGTTCATTCAGTTCACAGACACCATCATAACTCCTGACCCTTAGGTTTAAGACTGGCGAACGTTCGCTCTATCCGATCTAGCTACCACGATTAATTAGCCGCCCGGGTACGGTCGCCTCTCGCAACGACTTAACTTAACTGGTGCAAATTCTAGTGATTAATGAGTTACTCTAGCAATGGATCAACCCTAATCGGTTCCTACGAAAGGCACACTCCAATTATAAGGTTGACTGTTCGATTTGGTGTTTTAAAGTAAGGCGAGCGTTCGCTTCTATCTTTAGCTTAACAAGAATCTAATCTAGGTGGCCAAACCAGACAAGAAACACAGAAAACAAGAACAAATCAAACATGCAAGATGAAACTGAATGAATTTCGAATCTAATCACCGCCGATCCGTGACCGCTTTAAGCCCTGGGTCACTTAGGGTTCATCTAATCTAAGCTACACGAGTTTATCTACTCATACTCAATACAGAAGAATCGAAGACAGACAAGAAATACATCTCGGGTAGGAAGACAGAGAAGAACTGCAAAACCTAATTTCGATGTTTCCTGGCAGCTCAAATCTGCTGGATTTTCAACTCCTCGACTGGCTCTCCGAGATGGATGGATGGCATCACGATCGTTCCTGCTCCTCGAACTCTATCTACTCGCCCTGCCTCTCTCTCTGTCATCGTTTGTGTCTGTTCAGTTGTAAAAAGTCATCATCATTAATCAGCCCGATTGAACTTCGAATCTAATTACCGCCGATCCGTGACCGCTTTAAAGCCCTGGGTCACTTAGGGTTCATCTAATCTAAGCTCTACAAGTTCAGTTACTCATATCAGAAACAAGAGAATCAAAGGCAATAATGAAGATCATCATACAGAGGAAGAACAGATAAGAACTGAAAAACCTAATTCTGACGACTCCCCCGAAGCTTCAATCTCCTGGATCTTCAACTTTAAGCTCCGAGTTCTCCGAGGTGAAAGGATGGCGTCACGATCTCTCCACGGATCTTCGAACTCTCTAAACTCTATCTATCGACCCTAGAGTCGGCTGACTCTCAAAAGTCTGATTTGTGAAAAGATGAATAATGAATTGTTGTGTCTATCTCTTTTGCTGCCGGCTGCTTCTTTAAATAGGTACATTTTAGGGTTTCCAATACAGCGCCGGATTTGGAAGGGATTTTTGCCGAAAATAATGAAGTATTTTCGCCGAAAATATTCTTGCAATTGAAGACACCGCCGGCTGATTTCTCTGTACTCTATTTTCGGATCGAAGAGTTAATCAATTTCGCCGAAAATACCTTCTGTTGGCGCCAGTGATTTTCCCTTGCATTTTCGCCGAAAACCCTGGGCTCTTTTTGCCGAAGATGTTCTTCTCTTGACATCAGTTGGTTTACACTGTTATTTTCGCCGAAGATGTGGGCTTGTTTTCGCTGAATGTGTAAGTGTGAATGGGCAGATTTTCGGTTTGACTTTGATTGGCTCCTTTGATCGATTCCGGTTCAGTTCCTCGATGTTCCTATGCCTTAGACACGTCCATGGCTACTTTATTTGACGACAAAAACCTGTGCTTACGCAAAAACACTAGAAAACCATCAAATAGACCCGAAAAGGGCCAAGGTAACACAAATGGCACGAGATAGGGCAATTGATTGAATATTCGTTATTCTACCCTAAAAACCATGTCTTAAGCAAAGAAATGTCGCTTAAATGAGGCTGATAATCACGTCAAATCGAGTGTCATCAAATAGGATTCTAGGATTATGCATGATCTTGCTTGCTATCTATGATTCTATGGTTTAAATTTGAATTTCTCTAGCATAGAATTGCTCAATTCATGACTTGTGATGTTAAATTGACTTCAATTTTAAACAATGACGTCTAGACTATTCCACTTAGAACCTGTAACCAACGTGTCAGAACTGATATTAAATGAGTCTAGGTCAGAACAGATCATAAATCACTTTAGTAGTTGAAACTTGAATTAATTGAATTGATTGACTTGTTAATAACAAAGCTCGATAACACCGTTCTAAGATAATAAATACTAGCTTCTCCCATGTTTTTCACTCCATATTTGATCACCTGTGATTGTGGCTTGAGATTAGACGGAAATCCAATTTGAAATCTTGTGTAAAAAGTTATAACTAGCTAGGATTAAGTGGCTAGATGATTAAATCAAGTAATAAGTTGTGCAAATCAATGTAAAGTTCTTTAAAGTGCTGAAAATAAAGCTAGGCAAGCCCGACACCTAAGTGAAGTGTTCGGGTTGAGCACTAGCATAACACAAATACTGTGAGCTAGGCAGGTCCAACACCTAAGTGAAGTGTTTGGTATCGAGCACTAGTATGCAGTAATAAATTGAACGAAGAAGTTGAAACTTGAAATAAATTGTTGTTTAAATCGGTCCTAGCTAGAACATGTAACGCACAGATCTAGAAACAGATGAAGTCGAGTCGATAGCCACGTCACTTTTCCTACCTCCGCATCCACATCATGGCTAGAGCTTAAAGTCTTTTCTCGTTAGAATTGGTGTTATCATAGTCGGTTAATTATGATTAATTGTTTTACCAAGAAACGAGCTTTGTTAAAACCACTACTTGAAGTGTGCAGAAATTAGTGAGATCGAAAACTTGTTTCGTTGATGTTCTTGCATGTGTAGGTCACTCTTTCTACGTGGAACAGTCTAAACCAAATTGTTAGAATTGAATCTCGGTTTAATCTCGTGTCATTTGTGATTTTGAGTGTGTTCTAGTTCAGTTTGCTTTAGGACAAGCAAAAGCTTAAGTGTGGGGTATTTGATGACACTCGATTTGACGTGATTATCAGCCTCATTTAAGCGACATTTCTTTGCTTAAGACATGGTTTTTAGGGATAGAATAACGAATATTCAATCAATTGCCCTATCTCGTGCCATTTGTGTTACCTTGGCCCTTTTCGGGTCTATTTGATGGTTTTCTAGTGTTTTTGCGTAAGCACAGGTTTTTGCCGTCAAAAAAGTAGCCATGGACGTGTCTAAGGCATAGGAACATCGAGGAATTGAACCGGAATCGATCAAAGGAGCCAATCAAAGTCAAACCGAAAATCTGCCCATTCACACTTACACATTCGGCGAAACAAGCCAATCTTCGGCGAAAATAAAAGTGTAAACCAACTTATGTCAAGAGAAGAACATCTTCGGCGAAAAGAGCCTAGGGTTTTCGGCAAAATGCAAGGGAAAATCACTGGCGCCAACAGAAGGTATTTTCGGCGAAATTGATTAACTCTTCGATCCGAAAATAGAGTACAGAGAAATCAGCCGGCGGTGTCTTCAATTGCAAGAATATTTTCGGCGAAAATACTTCATTATTTTCGGCGAAAATCCCTTCCAAATCCGGCGCTGTATTGGAAACCCTAAAACGTACCTATTTAAAGAAGCAGCCGACAGCAAAAGAGATAGACACAACAATTCATTATTCATCTTTTCACAAATCAGACTTTTGAGAGTCAGCCGACTCTAGGGTCGATAGATAGAGTTTAGAGAGTTCGAAGAATCATGGAGAGATCGTGACGCCATCCTTCCACCTCGAAGAACTCGGAGCTTAAAGTTGAAGATCCAGGAGATTGAAGCTTCGCGGGAGTCGTCAGAATTAGGTTTTTCAGTTCTTATCTGTTCTCCTCTGTATGATGATCTTCGTTGTTGCCTTTGATTCTCTTGTTTCTGATATGAGTAACTGAACTTGTAGAGCTTAGATTAGATGAACCCTAAGTGACCCAGGGCTTTAAAGCGGTCACGGATCGGCGGTAATTAGATTCGAAGTTCAATCAGTTTCTCTTTGCATGTTTGATTCGTTCTTCATTGTTCATGTTTCTTGTCTGGATTGATCCCCTAGATGAGATTCTTGTTAAGCTAAGGATAGAAGCGAACGCTCGCCTTACTTTAGAACATCGAATTGAACAATTAACCTTATAATTGGAGTGTGCCTTTCGTAGGAACCGGTTAGGGTTAATCCACTGCAAGAGTAACTCATAAATCACTAGTAATTGCACCAGTTAATTAAGTCGTTGCGAGAGGCGACCGTACCCGGGCGGCTAGTTAATCTTGGTAGTTAGAACGGATAGAGCGAACGTTCGCCGGTCTTAAACCTAAGGGTAAGGAGTTATGGTGGTGTATAGAAACCGATTGAATTAGAATTGAAAACCGCTGATCTTGTGATTGCCGTTGCTCTGGTGATCTAAGGGGGATTCGAAATCTAAGTTCGTCTATCTTCCCGTTAGTCAACCCTTTACTTTTCTGTCTTTTGTTTTCCTTTGCTTAATAGATTAGAAGTCGTGGAACTCACACCACGCACAACGTGTTTTAACCTGAGTAATTTGCCAGCTTCTTCAAAGTAGTCGATTAGAAGAAACCTCGAGTCGAATACGATCTGCTATACGCTTTTTCTTAGCATTAGTAGTTATTTGGTTGAACGCATCACAACGACATGTTCACCAGAAACCAAATTCCAGTCGGCCTGAACACAGATCAGCAAGGCCTTGTAAAGGCTTTGTGAGTACCTTGGCATCTTTCCAACTGAAGACCAAAGTTCCATCCTAAAAAAAACAATCCCAGGACGCTCCTCCATTAAGAGCCTGAAAACATGAAACATTCGAAGTACGATTAAAGGCAGATTCAAAGCCTTCAAGAATTTGTACAGAAGTACCAGAGTTCGCCATGCTGAAATATTAAAAAAGCAAAACATTGATTTCAGTAAAAGACATGAACTGGAACAAACCACCATTAATTCATGCCTCGTTTACACTCAAGCATTACTGTTCTTCGGTATTTTGGAAGAACCAAGAAGGAATTCCGACGTTTCAAATCAATATTTTATAACAGTGTTGTTGTCATTACCCACGAAAAAGGGGTTACTCGGACCATGTCCTAAAACGGAACAAGATTAAATTCGTCCGTATTCAATACCATGTAGTGAGAAACAAGTCCCCACCATGGAATGCTTCTTCAGAGAATGAAAAGGAAGAAATAGCTGGGTTCTGTTTTCAAAATATCTTGAGGAGATCTAAGCTAGAAAGCAACTTACAATCACGCGAAGTGAGGAAAGAAACAGGATTCGAGGGGATCTAGAGGAGATCTAGGCGAGATCTTGATGAGATCCTCCCTTGTCATCCATTTCTCTCCAACGCATCGTCATCCATTCCTCTCCAGATTTCGATGAAACCACAGAAACTCTCCGGTCCCTAAATTTGGCCCAATGGCGACCGTTTCTACAATGTGACAAATGGGTTAGAAATTTACAGGTAGATGGATAGGAATCCGTGTCGATTGATATCCGGAAAGGGTACATGGGTCGGGAACTGGAGAGGGGGAGGCTAGAGCTTGGGTGGGATCTGATTGACTGATCAAATCTACGTCCACGTTCCAAGATAACACTTGGGAGACGTCTGGTTCGGACCAGAATCAAGTTTTGCGTCATTTTTTGGGTAGAGATTAGCGTCGGTCAGTTAACAACCGACGCTAAACCCTAGGTCAAACGCGAGTCAAGGGTTTAGCATCGGTTATTAACTGACCAACGCTAAACACTTCCCCTCCGAGCGACGCGAAAGCCCTTTTTTTGTAGTGGACGATTTTATAACTTTATCGGACAAGCTTCCAATCGAAGCTTGAAAAACCACCTTGAAGCAACGCCTGCTTCAAAAACCTCCAACACTTGGAGAACCTCCAATCTCGAGCTATTGATGAACCTCACGAACACCCTCATGAGAACCCTATCACTAACAACTAGTGACTGAGACCTTCAACCCATTGCAAACATCCTCGCAAAAACGCGACTACTAACACCTAGTAATCATGACACACCTATAACTTTGAAAGAATTTTATATGCTACACACAGTACTTTTTCGCTTAACGTAAGGCTTATCGAATTAGTGAATCTTACTCTCTATTATATACTAAGATGAAAACGAGGAGAATTCAGTTTTGAATTGTCATCACTTTGCTCTACTTTTATTTTTTGTTTGAACCGAGTAATGACACTTTTCCATTTTCATTTACATGAATAATTTTCTTTCCTAAAAAATATTAAGGCAATATTTCTCTTCTTGAAATGGAGATAATATTTTTCTTCTTTCTTTATTCCATGATCAAAGACTATTTAACTTTCTTGAAATGGAAGGAAACCATCCATCGTTCCCTTTTCTTTATGCATGACCAATCATTACTTTCCTTTTCTTCTTATTCCATGTGTACTCCACTTCTTCATTTTCTTTTCTCATAGCCATGAAATAACATGGAATGTAGAATCTTCCTATCTATTATGTCTTAGGCATGACTAGCAACATATTGAGTGTCGAACATCTACAAGAGAAATTTATGATTTCATATGACGAATCAATAGATGAAGTTGCGGAATGACCGAAAGGAGTTGCTCGTCCAAGTCCCGATGTCAAAGAATGAAATGTTCACTCTAAACATTCAATCAAAAGCGGTGAACTGCTTAAAGACGTGTGAGAAGGATAATATTTGGCTTTGGCATGATGGCATCTATGGTTTGGACATTTAAGTTTTGGACGGCTGGAACTACTAGGTCAAAAGAAGATGGTGTATATGAGATACTGCTAATTAATCATCTAGAACAACTATGCGAAGGATGTCTTGCTGGAAAGCATTTCCGCGCAAGTTTTCCAAAGGAATCCATGTCAAGTGCGGAAGCGCCACTAGAGTTTGACCATACAGATTTTGGCGGACCAATCACTTTGATGTTGTTGGGAAAGAACAAATTGTTCCTTCTCTTTATTGACGACTACAACCGAAAGACATGGGTCTACATATTGAAGGATAAATATGAAATCTTTGGAGCATTTAAAAAATTCAAGGCGCTTATGGAGACGAGAGTGGTCCTTACATTCAAGCCATCCAACCTAATAGAGGTTAGGAATACACATCCAAAAATCTCATAAGATTTTACAAAGAACATGGTATCTGACATTTGCTATCAGTCCCAAGGTTGCCACAACAAATTGAAGTTGTGGAGAGGACGAACAGGACTCTAATGAACATGTTGGAAAGCAAGAATCTACCAAGGGAGTTGTGGGATGAAATTGCTGATTGTGCAATCTACCTGTTGAACCGGTCACCAATGATGAACATTTGGAATCAGGCCCCACATTAATTCTGGAGCAGACGTAAACCAATTGTCTCTCATTTTCGAGTCTTTGGAAGTGTGGGACATGTACATGTACCATATCAGAGAAGGACAAAGCTTGATGAAAAAATGAAAGTATATATTCATGGGCTACTCAGAACATTCAAAGGGCTAAAAATGTGTGATCGCCAAATGAAGAAGGTGATCATAAGCAAAGACACGATCATCGACGAAGAAGCAACATGGGGCTGGAGTGCTGAGAAGAAGATGAAGTTTGATTTTTATCCATTTACCACGGATGAAAGTGACGATGTTTTAGAAGCAGTGTCACCTACCTCAAGCCCAAGAGAACCTGCAAGCCCCAAAAGTAGCTCAAGTGATATTTCTTGATAAAGGACGACAAAGCATCAGAGACTTGAAGATCTCCACTAGGCAACGACAAGCCTTGATAATGAAATAACGCTTATTGCCATTTTATAGATGATGTGCCCGTTGATGTTGAAGAAACAATGAATGATGATAAGTGGAGAAAATCAATGGATGAAGAAATATGAGCAATCGAGAAAAAAATGTTGGGAACTTAAGCCGCTATCAGAAGACCATAAAAAAATTGGAGTCAAATGGATACTCAAGGCAAAAAAGAATGTAAAAGGAGAAGTCATTAGACACAAAGCAAGATTGTTGGTAAATAGATATAGTCAAAGACCAAGATCTGACTATAATGAAGTATTTGTATCAAAATGCTGATCTCGCTATCAGCTCAAAACGGTCTGAAAATTCATCAAATGGATGTCAAGGCAATATTTTTGTATATGGATACATCGAAGAAAACATCTACATTGAGCAATCTGCTAGATACATTATTTAAAGACATGAAGACAAAGTGTTGAAGCTGAAAAAGGCATTGTACTAGTTAAAGCAACCCCTCAAGAGCTCGGGACAACAAGATTGACAAATAGTTTCAGCAGAACAAGTTCAACAATGGTTCACATAAACAAAGTTATCTTATTGGTTTGCATGTATGTTGACGATCTCATTTTCACATGCAGTAACCCTAGATGTTTGGAGATTTCAAGAAGGCGATGGTTTGTGAGTTTTGAGATGACTGACAGTGGGCTAATGCCATACTATCTTAGAATGGAAATATCTCAGAAGGAAGATGAAATTTTCGCCACTCAAAGTGGATTTGCCAAATATTGTTTAAGAAGTTCAAGATGGAGAATTGCAATCCGGTGAACACGTCAGCTGGCTGTGGACTCAAATCATCCAAGGATGACAAAAGAGAGAAGGTTGACTTATCGAAGTTTTGAAGCTTGGTGGGAAGTCTCGGATATCTCACATGTACAAGACTTGATATTCTCAATGCATTTGGGTTGGTTAGTCGATACCAAATCTCCTACCATGTCACATTGGAATGGTGCCAAAAGGATATTGCAGTACAACTAACTATAGTCTCAATGTTTGTCGAACAAAACTTCGAACTTGATTTGAAATAAGAATATAAATAATATTTTATGATGATGGCACATTGATTTTTCATTTTTAACATAAATTGTCAAAAAATGGTCAAAGTGATTGAGTTGACCAAATATTTGAACTTAAGTTAGTGAGTTGACCCATTTTAAACTTAAGTGACTGCAATGATATATGACCCGTACTTGGGTGACCACTTAAGTATTTGACCCATATTTTATTCAACTTTCTTTAATTATCGACCCATATTTGAGGCGAAACCCTTTTTTCGATCGGCAATCTTAGATTCGATTGACGATCTACCGTTGGCCATCCTGGATGACGACTTTCTTGGTCCTGCTCAATGACTTCTTCTTGAGCGGTTTATCTTCTTATCTCCTTTTATTTAGGTTTCATGGCTTCCTCGTCAGAGAACGGGAAGAGTTAAAAACTTGGGTTGATTTGTTCGGGACTCCATCGGAGCTCTCACTCAGGTATATTGAACAAGTGGTTGTGGATGGAGTCCTTCAGATCCCAGCCCAGCACTCAAAGCAGGTAGGGACAGACTTGGATCATGTCATGTAGGTCAATTTTCAGGTAAACCTCCAAAGGAAAGGGATAAACATGTTCTAGCAAATGGGTTGTGGGGCTTGATGGAATGTGTAGGGATATAATTTTGAAATTCAAAACTCTCTATCGAAATACTTGCTATGTTCATATTTGGTTAAAATTCTAATTATCAGCCATTCAACTCTAAATTCGACCGAAGAACACCAATGCAAGGGAAAGCACAGACCATAATTACATCTTGTTGCTGCTTCTTCTTCTATATAGAACAAGAACAAACTTAACTGGTCAAGGCAGAGGGGGTCCCCAGGCACCCACAATATTTCTTTCATTTCCCTCCAAAAACTCATCTCTTACGACAGATTAGAAAGAAATTAAAAAAATTGAAGACAAAATATACTTACACAACTTTCTTCTTCTTCATTCTTTTTTGTTTTCATCCTGTTCTCATTCGTACATATCCTAACCCCTAAACCTAATTTCGAATGAACAAATTCTCCCCCCTCCTCCTCCTGTCTCTTGAACCTGGCAGCAGCAGCACCTGATCCATCAAAACAGCCATAGCCAACCCCCAGTTATGGCAAAGCCTAGTGCAGTTGCAGTGAGTCTATGATGGATGGACTCTGGCTACCAAATAATTATGGGAATACCACCTTCCTATAACTCTTCATTCATATCTCGTGTCAACTGTTTACATCATCATCATCTTCATCCTCATCATCATCATCCTCCTCTGAGGACGAGGAGGACAAGGTGGAAGCCTTTATAGCTTCAGCAGTCATCAGGGCAACAACGGCCTTGTGGATAGCTAGATCCGCCCTGCACAGCAATCTTTGAGCCTTTTCTCTCTTGAATTTAGCCAAGTTTAGAGCATGCTCAGCTGCACCTGATGGATCACGCATCCTAAACTCTTCCACATCTGAACCATCCAACTGCTCACTACCATGAGACCAATCTAAATGCCATTGCCGCTGGTTTGCCCACTCTGTTGTCCACCCCTCGCCATCAATCCTTTCTACTAACATTCTCTCATTGTACGAAGGTTCTCTCTGTGATCCCATAGGAGATAGAGATTTCCCCGCTTTTTTAGACTTGCTTCTCTGAATTCTCTGCATGTGGAATCTATTATTACCATGCGGGTAAATATAACCCGGGCTGCTTCCATCTGCATCCCTCAGTGAAAAGAACCTAGGTGATCTCTGTGGCAATGGAGAATCATCCATAGACTCGTAATTATGTACCCAGGAAACCCTTTCATCCCATATGCAAAGCCATTCAATCGTCTACCTGCTACATAACCAATAAAATTAAATACAAAATAACAAACAATTAGATAGGTGACGACCACAACACCCTGTTACAAGAAAACATTACGATGACACAATGTGTAAATAGATAAAATCCTTACCATAAGCATGGAAACCATCATGATATGCAGAGAAGGTATGGCTTTGACCAGAAACTGAGAGTTTCTTATGTGACCTATGCTTCGAGCCCCGGTTAGGTAGGTCCAACCCTCTTGGTTTCAGGCAGAATGCAAACAGTGCTGGCTTCTCATTATCTGCAACTTTCTTAGAGCAGCCATTTGAATTGAGACTCTTGGCTTTTGCTTGCTCCCACTCTCTCACCTCTTGTTGATATCTTTCCCAACGCGGTGGCTGAACAAAACCCAACATATACAAAATTTGTTAAGCAAGTATTAGATGTATGTGCTACATCTGTGCTGTATAGATGATAATATATCAATCTACACGAAATGATATGTTTATATATCAGAAGACAACTGGCATATAAACATTGGTCCTTATCCTCCATCTGCTTAAGAAGAACATGTGCAGCTTCTGTAAGTGCATGAGATAAAAGCAGATGCATACTGTTCAGACCTAAAGTGATATTTGACTTGAACAGTCGAGTCATTCTAGTACCCAACAAAGACAACCATGTGAGATAAACAGAGAGCTATATAGGGATAGAGAAAAATTCAACAGCTACCTGAAGATGTCGGATCAGTGGCATTTCCTTAATATTTCTTTTCTGGTGCCAGTATTCATAAATCATCTTGATTACTTCCAGGGACCCTAAGCCAGCCATGAGTTCTTCTACTTCCTCTGCAGTGAAATGGTCACATTGTCGAGAGTATGCAGTTTTCTCAAACATGTCCATGATGTTCTGAAACAGCTCTTCGGAAATCTCAGTAGAACTGCCATTTTGAACTTCCAAGGTTTTATGCTTCTCTGACATCCAACGTTCATCATCACTATCAATGTCATAAAGCACTCTGGAGGGATTCAAAGCCATCTCAACATCTGTTTCCACCTGACAGAAGTACATAGATGATCGAAAAAATGGCACAATTGTCCCTTGATCTTCATTTTCCTCTATCAACCGAACACCGGGTATTGGAATATTTTTTACCAATGCAGCTCGAACATTACGATTGTAACACTCTTCATGCATCTCTTTGAAAAGAGTCCACTGGCTCCTGTCAGGAAACTCCAAAATCCAGTCCTTTCCTCCTTTCCACATCATGGCATGTGTAAACCGATTTGTAGAGCCAAGCTGCAGGAATTGGTGCGCCTTGTATGAATACTTTGTTGTGCCAGAAACTTTCACAGCTAGCCTCCATTCACTGTGATCAAAATGTTCCAGAACAACCTGCACCCCCTGCTCTCTCCACCCTTTATCACCAACGGTTAGTAACAGATTTACATCACAAGACAACAATTCCAAATTCCTTTCAGGCGCCTTAGAAGCATCAGAGGACCTCTTCTCATTTGAAGTCCTAATCCGTTTATGAGGCGGCATTTTGTGCTGATGACCTTTACCTCTGGAACCAATATCAAATCCCCCAAAAGGCAAAGCATAATTCACCTGGGTGCGTGGCTTCTTGGGTCCATTACCAAAGTTACTCTGAAGTAAATCAGCCCTTCCCTCTGACCATCCATGCCCAGAGCCTCCAAAAGAAGCAGAATTACTTCTAGTTCGGTGCCATGTACTTCTGCGAGCAGTAGGGTTTGGGCTGGGGATAATACCACTATTCAGATTCCATGACAAATCAGAAGATTGTTGCATGACA
The DNA here is from genome assembly GCA_034768395.1 of Linum lewisii. Classification (NCBI taxonomy): domain Eukaryota; kingdom Viridiplantae; phylum Streptophyta; class Magnoliopsida; order Malpighiales; family Linaceae; genus Linum; species Linum lewisii. Next base: position 56,200,475 of record CM068299.1, read on the forward strand.
TGTGAGTTCCCATCACAATGTTTATCAAATTTGTCAGAAGATGGAATTTCAACCGTCATGCCATTGCAAAGAGGAGGAGATTGCGTATGAAACTTCACTCCTTCTGTTGTGGATGACCTAGTAACCAATTTTTGTTGTATAGAATCTGAAGGTTGAAGCTGCAACTCATAGCTAGCTCCATTCCCCATATTCACATGCTCCTCAGCAACAGACGAAGCTCCAAAGATTGTGTTACTCCTTTTAGGCTCCAAAGAGCAGCTCGCCCTTGGTCCATTACGACAATTGCTATCAGGGGTTCTAAAAGACTGGTCATCCAATAGCATACTGTCACTAGTTTCAGGATCTCCCACTGAGCCATGATCTTGAAAACTGATGCGAGTAAGAGTATGCTCAACAAGCAGCCTGCGATGAAGACCTAGAAAAAAGGAAGGTGCAGCAGTGAAGGAGAGAGAAATTGGAGGAAAATGTTTGTGATCCATCTCAGGGTTGAAAAAGTGACTTGTTTTTGCATATCTTGGTTCTCTAGGGACGCTCATGAGATTCGCATGCTGCCAAGACCTCCTGCTTGATCCCTGTGCATAAAATTAAGAATGAGACATTGGCCAAATAGCTTGTTATGCAATCTTTCCCATAAAATTGCAACTGTCATTTTATCAGCTCATGCCAAGGGATAGCAAATTCAAAAAGGAGTATAGAATAAAGAACCACAATCCATATCAAAGTCAACCATATAAATACCTTGACTTTGGCTGTGCCCTTCAAAGCAGAACCGAGTAGCCCATTACTTTTATTTTCTAGACCCTTAATGTTGTCATATGTGCATTGAGATAGGGGTAATTGCCGAGTAAGTGTACAGTGCTTGTTTATTTTATGCTCCAGATTTATCCAACTTGAATTTTCAACTTCGGAGAATCTGTAAAACAGAAACACAAGCTGCTTCCGGCCATAAATAGGGCAAGAAAACCTGAATTTGATTGAAGTCACTGGCAACTCTAGATGAATAGATTTTCCAGGCTCATCAGGTTGACCAAATATCTCAAGGACCACAAAGACAAAAGCTACAGCTTGTTTCAAGGATCCTTCAAACAAAAGAAACCTCAACCCCACTACATTGTCTACAATAAGCATCTCCAACTGAACCCTTGGCAAAATAGCCATCATCTTCCCGAAGTGAAGTACTAATACAGCATGACACAAGTAAGTGTTCAGCTTACTGAAAGAACGATCCTGGACAGAGGCCACGTGGCAACTCAACTTGAATGTGAATCTTCTTGACAGTATCATTGTGAAATTCAATTCCAAGTTTCCAGAACCATCAATTGACCACAGTGAATCAACAGGCATCAACTTGCTGAAATCCACTTCAGAATATGATGGGGTGCAATAAGCATCAGGATCAAGAGCACTGCTAGATACATGACTGGCCATAGAATCATGAGATGATAAAATGTTTTTCTTACGAAACCGCCTCCTGTAATAGACAAATGGAAGCTTTCCAGCATTGGTACACAAAGGACTTGCCATATCGCAGAACTCACTCCTTACCGAAGTGGCTAATTCATCTTGAAGAGTAGAGTTAGATGACATTTTGGCTGCTTGCACATTCAACGAGCTTCTATCTCTACACTCAGAACCATCCACCGTATCCTTCGTTAGAGGTCGCCCAGAACCTGGGGCTCCAAAGGACTTGTTCTGCTTCTTTGGAGCAGAAACTGGAGGAGATTTCACTCTTCGGGAAGATCGAGCCAGCCATGAGATTATGGGTTCTGAGTCCATATGGTTACCTACCAAGCTATCCTCTTCTGCAAACATATTTTTCTTGTTATCTTTTTTGCTAGGTAATTTACCCTCACTTGCAATGGGGCGTTTCCTCCTTGACGCTGATCTTTTTTTGTGATTTCTGCCTGGTGCTTCACTAGGAAACAGCAAGAGTTTAAACCTCTCATTCTGAAGATCGATCCACTCCTCATCACGGTCATCATACTTCACGTGATGAAGCTTTCTCTCTTTATCATAATCACTAACAAGGCCATAGTACCAACTTTCATCCAAAGGCCAAAATACCTTGATTCTCCTATTTAAAACCCAGTACGCATCCAGTTCACTGGAAAAAATTTCATAAAAATGTCGTCTCTTCCTAGTGCTACCTTTCTCCTTGAACTGCTTTCTCGGTCGCAATACTCTAAGAGCAGCATCATCAGAACCAGTGTCCGAACCAGAGGCATAATGAGCTCCCTGTGCATAAAAGTCTTTACCAGAAGACGGTGGGTGGCGCGAACCATTTTTATGTGCTAAGGATGATACTTTTTTCTTCAACAAGAATCCAGTACAGCTGGGATCAAACCGTGATGATAGCATTCTCGCAGCATTCTCCTCCAGATTCTCTTCATCCTCTCGACCAACCTTATCAACATTCTTCACAGATCTCTTCCCTGATGGCTCAGCCTCCTTTGGTGGACTTCTGACCTCTAATACCTTGTTCTTCCTTTTTCTACTCCGCTTCCTAAGAGACCCATTTGAAGGTTTTTCTTGAGAATTTACAGTTGAATGGTCAGTAAAGGATTTCTTGGGGGAAGATTCACCATTTTTCAGAATTAAAGAATCAACTTCAGCTTTTACCTCTTTCAAATCACTACCCGAATTTGATTCAGCATTTTGATTTTCCTTGAAATCATCGATTCTGTTCTTTCTTTTAAGCTTAGATAATTCAAAATTTTCTCCATTATCTATGGGAATAGCATGATCCTGATCATCTGTCCCCTTCCCACCCTCATCAGCATCACCCACATGACCATTCTTTGCTTCCAGCTTTAGCACTTCACCGCCATTCTCAACTTTCCGTCGTCTGACAATACCTCGCTTTCGCCTAGGGATTTTAATAACCTCATCCTCCAGAGTTAGTGCAATGTTATTGAACCCACTACTATCATTCGACTTCTGATTCAAACACAAGTGTGAGTCCTTTGAGGCATGTGCAACAGAAGTCAAGCTGCCATTGTACACTTCTTCCAAACTCCTGCTTCCATTGCCTGTAACAGTCTTCAATCTATTTACAGCCCTCCCACTCTTCTTCCTCTTTTTACTACTAATACTACCATCACCATCATCATTCAAACAACCTTTCCGCTTCAAATTCTTCCCATCTTCTGTACTCTTTGTTTCATAAAGACTCTTAAGATCCAGAGATCTCGTCCTTTTGGGAAATTCCCGATCCATGGCAGTAACCTACCCTGAGTTCCATCAACTAAACCGCAATCCAAACACCAAAAATGAGAATCGAAAATTTCTTACAGTCATCCCATAACATTGTTTGATCTGCAAAATATCCAAAACGTAACAGAAAAAAGTCACCATGAAAGTTCCACCTAAATCTCTACGCCTAAACAAGGAACTAAGAGTTGCACTAAATTGGAACGATCACAGTCCATGACTTGGAAAATAGGCATCATTCATCGGAGTCAGGAAACAATTAAGAGGAAATCGCACCACTTACCGGATCCAAGCAGCAAAAAAGGAATTGTTATGATAGGCAAAGGCAAAACGTCAAGATCACGCAGGGGCGTAAAACAGACATACAAGCCCGTCGGAATCTGGGAATTTCAATCGTAACCCTAACGCACTCGCGGGTTGTTATGGTTAATTTGAAGAAAATTTTGAAAATTAATTTGCCCTATTTTGGGCGTGAGAGACGGGGTGGGGGGGGGGGGGGGGGGGGGGGGAGTAGTAGGAAGAAGAGCTAGGTTTCTTTCGGTTCCTGTGGAAGAACTGAGGGAAAGGGTTTAGTCTTTAGATCGCAAGAAAAGAAACAAAAAAAAATATCAAAAATAAAAAATAACCGAGAAACGGAAAATTATATTCACGAAGCTACTCTTTGACACGTGGTAGTGCATTTGCCGTCTGATATGAAACCATCGAGAGGGTTTTATAACCGTACGATGGAAATATAGAGATCTGACGATTTCAGGTAATGCGATTATGGGGAAGTAGACGACCCAGACCGCTCGCTCTCGGTTTATGTCGTCGGATGTGGGCACGCGATCTGCATCCAACCCCTAGGGGTTGGACCAGTCCAACCAAGGGTAAAATCGGAAAATATAAAAATGTATTAAAACCTAATTTCCAGTCGGCAGCTCCTTCTCCGCACTTCGACTTCCTCTCCAGCCACCACCGACGATCCGACTTTGAATTCGACTTCGGTGGCAAATTAACCCGGTCCTCCTTCTCCGCCACCGACGAGCTCTTCCAAATCGGAGCTTCACCTGGAACGACGACGGCAACGCAGAGCATCGGCATCGGCGACACCATCGGAAGCTATTACGGCGGTCAGCGGTCCGAAGTGGTTGATTTGTTCGCACCTCCTCATCCTCTGATTCCCGACGACGACTGTGGAAGCTATTGCGGCGGCCCGAAGCGTTGGGTTTGTTCCCACCTCCTCCTCCTCCTCTGATTACCGTCGGCAAAGGCGGGAAGCGGCGGCCTAAAGCGGACGACGATGGAGCTGTACATTATTTAATTTTTAATATTGTAAAAATTACAATTTAGTCACTGTATTATAAGAGTTAGATAATTTGATTGATTAGTATTAAACATTACAATTTTAGTCACAATTTGTTAAGTTGTTGACAAGTTAACCTTGAGCTATAAAATCTAGTTCTCAAATAACAAGTTAACTAGTTATCTAATGATGATGTTAACTAGTTAACTCGGTTGGTTAACTAGTTAACAATTTGATAACTAGTTAACTCAATTAGATTACTAGTTAAATAGTTATCTAAATCATGATGTTAACTAGTTAATTCGATAAGTTAATTAGTTAACTAATTTTGATAACTAGTCATCATCTTAAAAAAATGTTAACTAGTTTTCAAAATTAATTAACTATTTAACTCGATTAAATAACTAGTTAACAACTTGTTGTTAACTAGTTAACTCGACTGGTTAACTAGTTAACTAATTATGTTAATTTGATAACTAGTTAACTAATGTTGATAACACATTATCAAACAAAAAACGTTGTTAACTAGTTATCAGATAAAAATCATGTTAACTAGTTATCAGTTAAAAAAAACACTGTTAACTAGTTAACAACAAAAAAATGTGTTAACTAGTTAACTAATTTTGATAGCTAGTAATCAACTAAATTTTTTGTTAACTAGTTATCTAAATCATGATGTTAACTAGTTATCAAACAAAAAACGTTGTTAACTAGTTATCAGATAAAAACCATGTTAACTAGTTATCAATTAAAAAAACACTGTTACCTAGTAATCAACTAAATTTTTTGTTAACTAATTATCTAAATCATGATGTTAACTAGTTATCAAACAAAAAACGATGTTAACTAGTTATCAGGTAAAAACCATGTTAACTTGTTATCAGTTAAAAAAACACTGTTAACTAGTTAACAGCAAAAAAGTGTTAACTAGTTAACAACAAAAAAGTGTTAACTAGTTTTTTTAAAAGAAATAAAAATAAATTTTTTTTTTAATTTTTCAAAAAAAAAATTATCGCCGAAAAAGTCGCCGGCGACGGACGGCGGCCGGTCACCGGAAAAGTCGCCAGCCGCCGGAGTGCCAACAGCAGCCACTGTAAATTAAATTATTTATTTTAAATATAATATAATAATTAAATTATATGTGTAAAGTCCTAAATACCCCTAACAATCTAGATCATTGGATTGGTCAAAGGGTCAAATGGTGATCTAATGGTTGAGATGAAGGTTGGAAGTTTCCAACCCTTGGAAATGGTTGGATGGGGATCAGCTGCCTCGGATGTGTGTTAATTGATCGTCCCTTAGGTTTGATTAATGCACAAAACTGTTCATGTCATTTTAAAAGCAACAAAATTGACTCTAGGATAAAATTTGTTATGTTTTTGGAAAACTCTGTATTCTGATATCAGAACTCATATCGGGAGAAATATTGAGTGTTTTATGAGAAATTTGGCAATTACTAATATGAGGACCCACTAAGTGTCATTATATAAGGACACTAATCTACACACTAATCTCCTAGACGTGTTCCAGTTCATCAATTTGGTACATGATTTTGAATTATATTGTTCCAACTGGAACAAGGTGAGAGAATATTGTCCCAAAAATCGCAAAAATACAAATTGGTCCTAGATAAAAAAAAATAGTTTACTTAGATAGGACATATGACTGAAGATTCGGCCGTGAAGCTCATTAAGCAAGTTTGTGTATATAAGACATATGATCACCTTAACAATCCTCAACCCTTTGATCATGCATCTCAATTCCTCATCAACTAACTCGATCTCGTCATTTCCAGATAGAAAAAACAATATATGTTCTCCAAGAGGCTCTGTAAAATGGATACGAAGAGATGTGAGAATGGCAACATTGAGACTGTCAACTTCCGTGAACCAACTTTTAGCGCTCCTATCGATCTGATGATCATCAAGCTTCTTGTTCATTCCTCTTCTTCATCCTCTCATTGGAATCCTTGTATCACTGATTTGCAATAGCAAATCTCTTCTCCTGATCCACATTGTTGCCTTCACGATCATCGTAGGGTTCTGACATTTTGTAGCACTCAATCTCATCTTCTTCTGGAACCTTCTTCTTGTCTAGAACCTTAAATATGTAGAATGGGATTTGTTATAGGGTTGTGCTAAAACCCTAATTTTTTACTATATATATTGATTCCAAATTGACTATTTTGGCCATATTACACTACAAGAAAATTGTTGATTGTCACGGATAATTAGTCACGGTTTTTAAAAACAGTGACTAATTAGTCACAGTTTAAATGAATCGTGACTAATTGTGTCTGAAATGCTGAATCAAGATGATTTTAATTCATTGTACTTGAATGCTATTTTATACATGTTGAAACAGAGGCTAAACATAAAATATCATAGGGATAAGAGGTTGAGATATTTGAGGAGAGTAGGAAGGAGTGGTAGGTTTGTTAATAACTGAACCGTAGAATGCGGTGCTCCTATCATGCCCCCGCAAGCTGAACATGGAGAATGTGTAGCTTGTCGCAGAACTGATGTAGCTGTGGTCGTGTGAGCGGTTTTGTGAGTACGTCCTCGATTTGATCCTGTGCAGGTATGTATTGAACCCGGAGTTGCTTGCGTGTCACTCGATCTCTGACAAAATGGAATTCAATCTCCATGTGTTTGGATCGGATATGGAAGACCAGATTGTGGCTGAGATATGCAGCTCTTAGGTTGTCGCACCATAATGTTGGGGTTTGTGTGAGTGGCCGATGTAGTTCCGTGCCAGAGACTGTAGCCAAATAACTTCAGCAGCAATTGTCGTTAGTGCTCTATATTCTGATTCGGTGCTGGAGCGTGCCACAGAGCGTTGCTTTCGAGTGTACCATGAGATAAGGTTGGTTCCATGGTACACGACATATCCGGTGATTGACTTTCTATCTCTCGGGCTTGATGCCCATGATGCATCTGAGTAGCCGTGGAGACAGTGAGCTGGTGATTTGGACAAGAGGAGGTCGTGGGTCTGCGTCCCTTTGAGATAGCGCAAGATGCGCTTGACGACTGACTAGTGATCATCCAAAGGTGCATGCATATATTGAGACACATGGTTGATTGCGAAGCTGAGGTCCGGTCTTGTAAAGTTCAAGTACTGCAGCGATCCAACAATCTGGCGATATAGGGATGGATTATCATACAGAGCAGATACCGTTGTCCCTGCTTTGTGAATGAGATCCACTGTGCACGGTGTAGAGATGGGATGTGCCTCAGTCATGTTGGCTTTGTGCAAAAGTTGGTTGATGTACTTTTGCTGACTAAGATATAGACCCTCTGGCCGGTTTGTAACTTCCACCCCCAGGAAATAGTGTAAGTCCCCTAAATCACGAAGGGCAAACTTGTTGCAGAGATAATTAAATAACTTCTGTAGTAGCGGAGTGGAGGAACCTATCATAATGATGTCGTCAATGTAAACGAGGAGGTACAGATAGGCCCCATCGTATGTGTAGATGAAAAGTGATGTATCCGTCTTGGAGGCTACGAATCCGAATTCCTCCAACGCAGTGGCGAGGCAAGCGTACCAAGCTCTCAGAGCCTGTTTGAGGCCGTATAGGGACTTCCGCAATCGAGAGACATGGGTTGGGTGCTCCGGGTCGACAAATCCCTGCGGCTGCATCATGTATATTTCTCCTGATATGGAGCCGTGGAGGAAGGCATTAGAGATGTCAATTTGCTTCAATTGCCACGAATTTTTTACAGCCAGCGAGAGAAGGAGTCGAAGAGTTGCCGGCTTCAGAACAGGATTGAAGGTCTCTGTGTAGTCAACTCCTTTGAGCTGTTGGAAACCACGAGCCACTAATCGAGCCTTGAATCTTTCGAGGGAACCATCAGCATTTTTCATTGATTCTGAAAACCCATTTGTTGGATATGACGTTCGCGGCCGGAGGAAGGGGTACAAGATCCCAGGTGTGATTCAGAAGAAGAGCATTTAACTCGTCAGCCATTGCTGCTCGCCAATCCGGATTTGCGAGTGCTTGACGAACCGTGGAGGGGAGAGTTGTTGTTGCGAGATAGGATTTAGGTTTGAGGGACCCGGTCTGAGAACGAGTGACCATAGGATGCGTGTGTGTCGGCGGCGGTGGAAGTGGTTGGGAAGAGGATGTCGTTGGTTTTGGTGGTGGCGAAGGAAGAGGGATGGGTGATTGAGAAGAGGAAGGAGGTTGTGTGTGTACTGTTTGTGGGTTTGGTGTAGGGTTGGTTGATGGGCTTGGGAGAGAGTGTGGCATTGGGTTTGTGGGCTTGTGAGAAAGTGTAGGTAGTAGTATTGGGCTTTGTGGAGATGGATCCGAGTGGTGTTCAGCAGTAGGAATAGGCGAGACCGACCCCATTTGACCTGTAAAAGGAAATTGTGACTCGTCAAAAAGAACATGTCGACTCACATAAATTGACCAGTAGGAATGTGTAAACAACGGTAACCCTTATGAAATCGACTATAACCCAAGAAAACACACGGCAAAGAACGTGGATCAAGTTTACTCTTTGTGCGGACGCAACCAAGGGTAGCATAAACAACCAAAGATGCGCAAATCTGAGATATTAGGGTGAGCTTGAAATAACATAAAGTATGGAGAGTAATTTGAAAGCAAGAGAGTGGGAGTGCGATTAATGATATATGTGGAAGTATCAAATGCGAGGGACCAATACTTCATTGGAACGTTAGCACGATGAAGTAAAGCGAGTCCATTATCAACTATATGACGGTGCTTCCGTTCGGCGCATCCATTTTGCTCGGGTGTGTATGGGCAAGACAAGCGATGAACAATGCCATGATCTCCAAGATAAGTGGTTAGACTTTGATATTCACCACCCCAATCAGATTGAAAAACTTTGATCAGCTTGCCAAAATATTTCTCAACGAGTTGACGAAACTGGATGAAAACACTTGTTAACTGAGACTTGTATTGCAGAAAGTAAATCCACGAAAATTTGTTGTAGTGATCATAAAACAAGACATAATAATTCTGATTATCATAGGAAGTAACCGGAGCTGGACCCCATAAGTCACTGCAGACAAGTTCTAGTGGTTGGGTGGCACGAAATTGAGAAAGCGAAAAAGGGAGTTTGTGAATCTTGCTAATAGAGCAACCATGACATAAAGTCTTGGGTGAGGCAGAATATTTTATTGAACTATGAGAAAGAGCTTTCTTGATAGCAGATAAGTTGGCATGACCGAGCCGTTGGTGCCAAGTCTCGAGAGAAGCAACAAAAGCCTTAGGAAGAAGCTGCGGGATAATGCTGACGGGTACGGAATAAAGATCGTCGTGAGCTTGACCACGATAAATCTCAGTCTGCATTGTGGTGTCCTTAATGACAAAAGAAGAGCCAAAAAATTCAATGGAGACAGGGTTAGAACGAGTTAGGGCACTAATAACAAAAAATTATAAGGAGCAGAATGAACACGAAGTATGTTCTGAAGCAATAACGGAACTTTAGACAAAAGAATTGTAGAATGACCAGAGTGAGAGATAGGAAGGGTTTTACCATTGTCGAATGTGACTTCCTCAGTGCCAGAATATTCAGTATGATTGACAATGTTGCCGAGATCAGAGGTCAAATGGTGATTGGTGCCAGAATCCATCACCCACTGCTGTGAACCACTCGGTTGAACCGAAGATGTTGCCAAGTGAGTGGTTGGGTTTGGGTTTAGGTTTGGACGAGAATGGGTTGTTCTGGACTCGGACACTCAAGCCGAATGTGGACCTTCTTGCCACAATTGTGGCAAATAACATCTGAACAGCTAGATGGGCCAGAGCCCAAAACACCTGCAGCAGTAGAAAAAATGGGTTGGCCACCCAAGTTAAAAAAACGAGTAGTGGGCTGCTGAAAATGGGCTCGGCCCCCACGACCACCTCGGCCATAATGCCTGCCGCGTCCACCACGAAACCCTCGGCCACCGTGAGAGAAGAGTGTAGTAGCCGCCGATTCAGACGAGTGGTGTTGATGACGTTGGAGCTGAATCTCCTCACTGAGCAGAAGACTGTGTAGATTGTCATAGGTGAGAAGCTTGTGACGAGACTCCATAGATCGAGCAAAGGGACGAAACACCTCGTCAAGGCCATGGAGGATGTTGCTAACCAGATCTTCATCGGAGACGGTGACGCCAAATGCCCCGAGCTGATCGGTGATGGTCTTCGCACGTTGGAGGTAAACGCTAACCGACTCACCATTACGATTTAATTGATAGAGAGATTGCTTCAGTTGACGAATCTGAACTTTGGAGCCGGAAGCATAGATTCGAGATAATCGTTGCCAAGCATCGTAGGCAGTGTTCTTCCCAATCAGCTGAGGAAGAATGGCTTAGAGATGGAGAGAGTGATCCAGGAAAGAACAAGCTGGTCCTTGGCAAACCACTCAGCATACGTCGGGTTCGGTGTTGGAGTCGGGGCGTCGGCGATGACTATTGATGGAGCAGGGGTTTCACCTGTGACATGTCCCATGAGGTTGTGGCAATGAAGGAGTGGTTGGATTTGAGCTTTCCAAAGCAAGTAGTTTGTGGAACTGAGTTTGATGGAGAGTTGTGGGTTGGAAGGAAGGGAGATTGTTGGTGTGGTGGAAGTAGCACCAGCCACAGTAGATGAAAGGGCAGAAGTAGTCATGGGAAAGAAGATGAAGATGGGGAAGAAGAAAATTGAGATTTAGAGGTGAGAGATAGCTACGACTCGTTAGAGTTTAAGATGCTCTGATACCATGAAATGCTGAATCAAGATGATTTTAATGCATTATACTTGAATGCTATTTTATACATGTTGAAACAGAGGCTAAACAGAAAATATCAAGGGATAAGAGGTTGAGATATTTGAGGAGAGTAGGAAGGAGTGGTAGGTTTGTTAATAACTGAACCGTAGAATGCGGTGCTCCTATCAGTGTCCACGCTGGCAATCTGCACTGACCAATCAGTTAACATTCTCCTTCTTCCCTCTTTCCTTTTCATCTTCTTCACTTCTTCTCCCTCCTTCGATCCTTATCTTCTCTTCCTTCACTTCTTCTCCCTCTACTTCTTCTCCTCTACCTCAACCACTTCTTCTCCCTCTGTCAGCTTCTCCTCCTCAGTCTCACAACTTCTTCTCTTTCTCTTCCCTCCTCTTCTCTTCTTCTCTTTCTTCTCCCTACTATTCTTCTGCCTCCGCCGCCTTCTTCTTCCTCCACCACGTCGTCATCGCCGCCTTTTCTTCCTCCACCACGCCATCAGTTTCCGCCTTCTTCCTCCACCACGTCGCCGTCGCCGCAATTCCAACAAGATGAAGCACCGCCATTCTACTCTGACTCAGATCTCAACGCCACCAGATCTCGTTCGTATCACGGTTCCTTTCAGATCTAAATCCTCCACCTTGAGAATCACGAGAGTAGGATTAGCGGTGCCGTTCTTCACCGTACCAGCAGTGTCTTCCGGCGGCCGCCGTACTGGATCCAGGAGACATGACCAAAATGGCGACCTAATAAATATAAGTGACCATTCTGTAGTTCAGTGACCAAACCAAGATTATGAGACATTAAGTGACCAAGTTGCATAACTGGAAAAGTTGAGACATTGCTATTATATTTGGACATTTAGGGGTCGTTCACTTGAGAGATTTGGATTTAGGGGATTTCAAATCTCTAGAGATTTGAAATAGCTAGAGATTTTGGATTCTCTAGCTATTTCAAAAAGCTATGTTCACTTGGGTGATTTGGTGTAGAGAATTCTAAAAATATAAAAAAAATAATAAATATGCATATTATGAAAGACCAAAATTGCCTCATTCATCATCTCCGTTTTGATATTAGACAAGTTAGTTGGGGTTATTTTCGTAAAGTGAGCCCCAAATCTCTCAAATCCCCCTCAAATCTCTGGTCTTAGTAGAGATTTCAGAAAGCTCCCCAAATCTCTAGAGGCCCACCTCGAAATCTTTAATCCTCCCCAAATCTCCATCTCTAATTGTGAAGTAAACAGGAGATTTTGTCCAAATCTCTAGAGCAGAGATTTGAGCCCCAAATCACCCAAATCTCCTCTCAAGTAAACGACCCCTTAAAAATGGAGTGACTGATTTGTTATAACGGAATTAGTTTGATTTGGGACATTTTGTTAACTTTCTAAGTTTATGGACCAGTTTGTATAAAGAAGAAGTTAAGGCTCTGGTTCTATAATTTGAGGAAATGATAATTTGGGTCACTGAAAAGTTCTGAGTTTACGATTTGATCACTAAACTTTGTCATGGTTTCAAACTAAACCATGACTAATATTGGTCACTGTTTACATATAAACCATGACCAAATTGTTAGTCACGATTTATTCAAAAACTGTGACAAAATAAGGTCAATATAGTCAAGGTTTTTAAAACCGTGACTAATTTTTTTAGTCACGGTTTTTACCGTGACTAATAGTGCCCAAAAATCGTGACAAATAAGGCTTTTTCTTCTAGTGTTATTCTAATACATTAGATCTTGGTTCCTATCTAACGGTTCCTCATAGTGTCCTTATACTAGGACATTAATAGTTGTCCTCATAGTATTAGATACTTATTATATCTACAGTTATGAGGACACCTATTAGAAATTGTTAGATTAGAACCAAATCTGATGGATAATATAAATTGGACAAATTGGTAGTTTTGATTTTGCTTTAGTCTTAGGGTTTGAGACACAATCCCTTTCTCTTTCTCTTTCACAAATTTTCTCTACACCAATCACAATATTCATAAACCAACCCCCAATCCAATTTTATCACCGGTTTCTTCCTCTTTATTGTTTGGAAAAAATAGGTAAGAAGAAAGTCAACGAAGCAACCACCAATGAGTCCCCTCCGATGATTATATTTAAATTGTTCTTTAGCAATGACGAGTCCCCTTCGATGAGCCTAAAAAACCCCCAACTCCCAAGATTAATAAAACAGAAGTTGTGACTACAAACGTAATCAAAATACGAGGTGTTGCACCTCCTTGCCTAGACTAACCAAACTGACTACTGCCCACAACTTGGCTTGACTCACTACAAGAGGACACTAAAGGAAACTCAGTTGACAGTTCTCAAAACTCTTCATTCTCAATTTCACTTTTAAAACCCCAAACCAGTTTAAAAAGTTTGAAAGTCCCTGAAAGGTCAGTCTAGTATCGATGTTTCATCTTCTCTCCTTGTGAGGTTAAATGGTTAATTTCTCCTTTAATAGAGAAAATTATCCACCCATCTAGCAAGACCAACCATGCTCAATATCACTTGTAACGCTCATCCTGAACCAACATGGCTAAACCAATGGTTAGACCAAGAATAGACGTCATTGTCGAACAACAATAAGAAAACCGATGAAATGCTCAATAAATATCATAATCAAAACCAAAACGAGGCCTCTAATAGTAAAATTCAAATCCAACATAATCAATCAGAAAATTCATAATAAAACTGATACAATCCCAAAATGAATCAACTAAATAACAAAAAAAAAGTCAACTCCTAAGTCCAAGTCGACAACGATATACCTCATCTCTTCAGCTACACCACTCGCTTAGATAGATCCAAGACAACTACACGAACTAACCATGATTATCTAAAAGAGAGAGAGGAAGGTGGTCAATTTCCTAATGAAACTGAGTGAGGAAACAACCCACCTATGCGTTGAACTACACCATAAGAGTTATCCCAACACTTTGTCAATCATCACTAAGCAATGGGATTCAATTCTTATGTCTAACTAGTTATTAAGCTATAACTGTTTATGTGATCAATCAAGTGCAGTTCTCTAACTAATATCATCAGTTCTCATTATGAACATCAATTCACCATGATAGCCAATCCAACATAGTTCATGTAACACCCTATCCTAGAAGATTCTGATTGAACCACTGATTCAACCCATGCATACACTAAACCAGGTGTTACTTAATCTCAACAACCGTACATCTCATATATACATGCATCTTATAACTCAAACAAATCCATAGATCGATAAACAATATAATACAATGCATAAATCAAAACTCAACAACCACTAATCCCAAATCGGGTAATCCTTACATCTCTAACTATAACTACTCGTTCCCAGCTGGTTATCGTTACTTGGAAATTTCAAGTTGAAATGAGGATGGTGAAGGAAATCGTTAGATGCAAAACAAGAAACGTAACGAAAATACGAATCAACATCTAACATCCTAGAATAGCTCGATATGCATATTAATCAATAACAATCACGACAAACCTCTTGAAGCGCGATATTAGCTCAAAAACTAATACCTCCCGTAGCTCTCGTAGCCTTTAGATCGATCCAGAGATATTCAAATGTAGCTCCTCTACTTAGTCCACGCTAGCTGGGATCCGGATCTTCCTCGCCAAAGCTTGCTAGAACTTTTGGTCGAAGAACAGCTTTTAGGGTTATGGCGGCTAGGGTTTTCTTCGGAGAGAAAGTGTATTCGGCTTGGGATTGACTGCTACCCTAGCAGTCTTATTTATAGGATTAGGGAAGAAACCCTAATCTCTTCCTAACCCTAATGAGCCGCCAGCCCAGTAGTCCCACTCCACCATGGATTGGGCCTATTAATGATCCGGTCCATACTATAGGCGTGTGACCTTGCAGGACCCGGTCCGATTAGCCGTGGCCCAAACCACTGATTAATATTGGTCTCTAGCAAGACATATTAATCCCTAACCGGCCCGCATTAATTCTATTAATCAGGTCCAACACTTAACTAGTTCCTATGCGGATTTGGACCGATGGACATAAATCCTTCAGTCTCCCACTTGGCCGAGGGACAAGTCCGCACGTTAAGATTTCCTGTGTCTCCTGGTCGACCATTTTGAGAACGTGATAACATGGAGCGGTTACTCACTTATAGCTCAAAATCTTTCTTCTTGTCATGAGATTCTTGAACTGTTATAAATAAACAAATGATTGTAACAACAATCCATTTGAGCATGGCCATGCATTTCCACAGTTCTCACTCTATAAGGGGCTCGGGTCACCGTATCCTGCTTTGCAGCAAGAGAGACATCTCCAGTCTTGTATCGATCATGCTCCCACTCAAATCATGACTACCCCGAAAACAATGCCTTTATAACTCCCTTATTCAGGTGAGCGTTTGACAGAATCAAAGGTGAGTCACTCATTGAATGAGGTCATACCATACTCATGTCGGAGGAATCCACTAGAAGTGTATAACTTTAGAAAGTCTTGGGTTACTTTCCAAAGCAGGTCATGTCCAGTATGCAACACTTATACATACCCATGTATATGGCAGGACAACACTTTGTCTCTATAGTCCGTGAAACTCGCGACTATCACAACCATCATACAAACTAGTCCTTTATGGGAGTTCGTTTATGTTCAGTTTAACAACTCCATACTAGGGACAAAACATAGCTTGAGAGGTTCAATTCACTTATGGGGTTTCATGCATCTGCGACTTGCGGTGATGATCCCATTGAACGCTACTCAACTATTGAACATTTCATTCGATTCTAAGCCAAAATCAAATGAGAAGGAAACATATTTCCTTTTGAAACAATAACTCCAATGTCATACATCTCATGTAATAAACTCTATTACATAATATATACATCAAATCTAAGCAAGGTCTTCCAAGACAATCTCCAACAACTTGTCGAGTCCTTTTGCCAAGTTGTGCTACTTATGTTTAGCACCGCTTAGAGGCATAGTCAACAGACCAACTGGTCATCTGTTGAAACTTTGCACAATCTGATCAAGTGTTTCTCCACATAGTCTTGAAGTAGATATCACTTCGTATCAATGTGGCTTGACCTAGCCTTGGGGCTTGGTTCCTTCAACTAGGAAATGGCTCCATTGTTGTTACAATGAAGACCTACTTTCTTTTGGCGTGAAGGAACCACCTCAAGCTCTGTCAGAAACTTATTGATCCACATAGCTTACATTGTCACTTCTGCTGCAACAATGTACTCTGATTTGTAGAAGATTGAGCCACCAAAATCCATTTGGTACTCTTCCAGCATACTACTCCTTCATCACCATGAAGACGTATCTGGATTCTGACTACGTGTTATCACGATTAGTCAAATGGTTGGCATCACCATGCCATTTAATTTTCAACCCCTTTTGACCTCCAATCACCAGAAAAATAATCCTTGGTTCTTACTTAGATACTTAAGGATGATTTTTTTTGGCAACAATCCAGTGAAGCTCACACGAATTTGATCGGAATATGTTGCTTATGACTGAATCATATGCAACATCAGGTCGAGTACATGTCATGACATACATGATGGTTCTATATCTGAAGCATATAGAACACACATCATCTCTCCTTCTCAGCTTGTGTGCACGACACTACTTGCTGAGGTGTATTTCGTGGTTCATAGAAAGATATCTTATCTTAGATTCCCTCATATCGAACATGTCAAGGACCTTATCAATATAAGTCTCTTGACATAGACCAATGAGCTTTCTTGATCTATCTCTATTAATCTTGATGCCCAATGTGTACTCTCATCTTACCCAAGTCTTTCATTGAAAATCATTTTCAATGAGAAGTATGTCATCTACATACAAGACCAAAGAACTACATTGCTCCCACTGAATTTCTTGTAGACACAAGTTTCCTCTATACATAAGATGAAGTCAATTTTCTTGAGAGCTTCATCAAGTATGAGGTTTCGACTCCTTGATGCTTACTTAAGTCCATACATGGATCTCTCAAGTTTTCATACTTTCCCAAGATTTTAGGATCTTCAAAACCTATTGGTTGTGTCATGTACACATCTACTTCCAAAAAGTCATTCAGGAAGACGATTTTGATATCCAACTGCCATATTCATAATCATGAAATGCAACAATCGATGGGATAATCCGAATGGATCAAAATCATAGCCTCTTGCCAGGATTAGGAGTCTGAACTCGTCATTGCTTGATTGTAGGTTATTGGTTCTTGACTTTCAAGAAGCAAGATGTCTAGAGTTCCAGTCATAACGAAGATTACAAATCTTCTTAGATGGAATTCTAGTCCATTTAGACAAACAAATTTGGGTGAACAACAACAACTTGAGTATATCGCCCATCCTTTGGCGTTTCCTCTACATCTTCACCATTTTGAACAATTTCTTATTCAATCGGGTTCTTAGATGAAATTGGATCAATATCCATTTGTTGCTCATCATCTTGAGTTTCTTTATGATGAATATTTCTCCCACTTGTTTTCTTGAAAATGAACTCATTTTCCAAGAAGACACCATCACGAGCAACAAAAACTTTGTTCTCTTGAGGGTTGTAGAAGTAATATCCTTCGTCTCTTTAGACCTACAAATAGGCACTTTGTCTGATTTTGGTGCTAGTTTATCGAAAAGCATATACTTAAAATAAAGTTTGCCACCCCAAACTCTTAGAAAAGATATCATTGGTACTTTACCAACCCATAAGGTATCTTTTCAGCAGACTTAGACGAAGTTCTATTTCAGTGTGAGTTTGTAGTAGAACGTTCCTTCCTGGGAAGTATTTGGAACACTGCGAATTCACTATCAAATCTTTGAATATTTGGTCAAGTATGGTTTGATCTACATTAGATTTTCCATTGTACCATAATTCAAGTTTAGAGGGTGTTCACGAGCCATTGATGTTTGTAGAATACAATCATTATAAAAGTTATCTAAAGGTCACTTGCTCGTGGAATTTTAAAGAAATCACCATTTCTGAATTCGCGTATTTTATTTTGTTATGCACGACAACAAGTTGAAAAATATTCAACATCAACAATCATTTGGCAAAACACAAAGTCTTATTTTTTGATCAATCAATAATCCAAAATAAGAATTCAATATCAATATAAATCCGAAACAAATATGATATTATATGTTCTGGTCTTTAAGTAGAACAAAATAACAATTATCAAGTTCTAAAATAAAACCACAAGAAAAGATAAACTGCAATCTCCCATCTTAAATGGTGCCATGCCAACACCTTTGGTCATGCTTAAGACGCATCTTTTCCTTTTGCCAATTCTCTACTTCTTTGTCCCTACATATGCAAGGCAATATGTCAGTGACAAAAAAAAAAATAGTATCTGTATACTAGAGATGTAGAGTTTGTTGATTTGTCGTTATATGACAAAATACCTGTTGAAGTGGACGATCCATTCTTCAAGTCTTCCAGATATTTGGGGCAATTGCGCTTCCAGTGGCCTCTTTGCTTGCAATGAAAACACTCATCGGAATGTTCCACCTTCTTGCCAACATTGGTCGCCTTGCCTTTTGAAGCAACAACAGATTTGTTCTTCGTTAGGTAAGTTTCACGCTTGTACCCCTTTCGCTTGAACTTTTGTGTTTGATTTACTACTAGCACATCATTGGACATGGGAGTTGACTGTTCAATCTTCATGTCCTTTTCTGCTGCTATAAGTAAATTAAGCATTTGATCGAGGTCATGCACCTCACCTCGCATGTTATAATTCATCCTAAAAGGAAGAAAACCATCATGCAAGCTATTGAGGATCATGTCATTAGCTATTTCGGGATCCATCTTGAAACCCACTAGCTGGATCTGTTGCAATTTCTGAATCATTGCACAAATGAAAGGTTCAACAGGTTGTCCCTTTGCCAATTTGTCGCCCATGATTGATTGCATCAGTGCAAATCTGTCCCCTCTCCTTTGCCCATCGAACATCTTTCGAAGGCTTAGAAGCATGGGGTAAGCTCTCTCATTTTCATAAGTGCTTTGCAGATTTGCGGACAAGCTCCCTAGCATAGTACAAGTGACGAATTCCTCGTGTTTTGTAGCAAACTTGTGAGCTTTGACCTCTTTTGCTGTTGCCCCATCTGGCAACGGTTCAAGCGGCCCCTCAATCACATTGAGTTTGCCCTCTAATCTGAGAGCAATTTTAAGGGCTCTTTCCCATGCGAGAAAATTGGACTTTCCAATAAATTTTTCCTTCTCAAGGAACGTTCTTAAATTGGGGTAGTTGAGTTGAGTAATCATTATTTCTACAAAATAAAGTG
This sequence comes from Linum lewisii, assembly GCA_034768395.1. Lineage (NCBI taxonomy): Eukaryota > Viridiplantae > Streptophyta > Magnoliopsida > Malpighiales > Linaceae > Linum > Linum lewisii. The sequence goes on from CM068299.1 coordinate 56,219,915, forward strand.
CAAAGGAAAATGTTATTATTTCAATAAAACACATAGCTCAACAATTTTCTCTAAAATTGAGAGTATATGTGTACTTCATTCACACATGAGTGTGTCCCCTTGAATGAAATACTTCCCAAGATCCTAAATCCAACAAAAAATTAGTCGTACTTTGGCACTGCCACTAAATTTTTGTAATTTAGGTAGACCAATCACAGGTTAATCACAACTCTTTTGTGACTCTTGGTTGATTATGTGACACTCACAAAATCATTTATGCTTCGAACCAAAACTTTGTCTTTTGTATTCGTTGAGTACGACCAAAAAACGACTTATGGGCCCCTAAGATCCACCCTTGCTATCCAATGCAATAATAGGTCCATAGTTTACTTTGGCAGAAAAGGCCTAGTTCTTGTAAAGGTATCACAGGTCTCGTTATGGTAAGCATTGCCTCAATTTTACTTTGGGCACATTTTAGGTGATGTGTTTTTATCTATGTTTGCTAGTGAACTAATCGCGCAAGAGACATACACAACAACCTAAAATATGGTTCTAAGCATTCAGACAATAAACGCTTGTAGGTGATCGGATCTTGGCCCCCTTTAATCTTGGAAAGCGCTTCATGTTCATCATCGAAGGATCTCCTATCCTTGAGTCTTTGACTAGCGTCCATCCCTCCTTGTTGTAATTACATAGTTTTGTAAACTAAATACAAGATTCCTAATCTATCTTATTAATTTACAAAAATAATAAAATTACAACAAAATAAACGGTACGTAGACCGTATTTCCCAAAAGAAAATAATAATAAACTTAAATTGGGGTGGGGCCTTTTATCCGATCACCAAGAACCTGCACGCTATTCTCAAAACGCACAATATACACAAGAATATAGAACATTCATTCATTCACTACCGCATGAGTGAATGACCTTAAATCTAGCATGGTTGATAGATTTAACCCTAATTAACCAATTTTAATTAAGGTGGTAATTAATTATGAATAATTTTTTTTTATTTTAATTAAACCCTAATAATAAACTCCTTTATTATAATTGCTTCAACAATAAAATTCATTCAATTATAGGTATTATCGTTAATATTTAAAAGTTTCATGGATATAGATTTCAAAACTTGCCCATAAAATCCATCAATTAAAACTCCCACTCAATTTAATAACTCATTATTAAAATTAGATAGGAAATTAATTATGAATTTAAAACTTTTCAATACTTAATCAAACCTATAATTAAAATCGAAAAACTGCCCATAAATCGATTCGAATTAAATCTGTACCAAACAGAGAATTTTTTTTAATTCCGAATCAAACTGGTCGGACCGAACTGGGTGAACCAGATGGTTCAACCCGGTTCGGGCCGACCAGAGGCTGAAACAAAAAGGGCCGAAACTGATTGGGCTTGACAGAAATAGTGCTGGGTTCAAAACCCAGCAACTGTGTACTATCTCCCACTGTCCGCTGCGCTGCTGTGAATGCTGTCGTCGGCGACGGTGGCGGTCGACGGTCGGCGAACAGTAATTAATTAATTAATTTTTTAATTTTTTTTTGAAATCAGATTTATTAAATAAACCAAATATCCATGAACACTTTTTGAAAACACCTTTTCAACGAAAATACTAACACGAGATAATTTCCTCCTTTAATTGAATAATTTTATTAAGAAGGTAATTCATTTTGTTATGAAAAATACGCAAAACGAGGGGCTCTGATACCACTTAATGAAATCGTTAGATGCAAAATAAGATACGTAGCGGAAATACGAATCAACATCTAACATCCTAGAACAGCTTGATATGCATATTTATCAATAACAAGGGTTATCACGACAAACCTCTTGAAGCATGATATTAGCTCGAAAACTAATACCTCCCGTAGCTCCCGTAGCCTTTAGATCGATCCAGATAGCTTCAAATGTAGCTCCTCTACTTAGTCCACGCTAGCTAGGATCCGGATCTTCCTCGCCAAAGCTTGCTAGAACTTCTGGTCGAAGAACGGCTTTTAGGGTTATGGCGGCTAGGGTTTTCTCCGAAGAGAAAGTGTATTCGACTTGGGATTGACTGCTACCCTAGCAGTCTTATTTATAGGATTAGGGAAGAAACCCTAATCTCTTCCTAACCCTAATGAGCCGCCAGCCCAGTAGTCCCACTCCACTATGGATTGGGCCTATTAATGATCCGGTCCATACTCTAGGCATGTGACCTTGCAGGACCCAGTCCGATTAGCCGTGGCCCAAACCACTGATTAATATTGGTCTCTAGCAAGACATATTAATCCCTAACAAGCCCGAATTAATTCTATTAATCAGGTCCAACACTTAACTAGCTCCTATGCGGATTTGGACCGATGGACATAAATCCTTCAGATGGTTAATTGGAGTGGAACATGTGAACTTATGGAAGAAAGGTTCTGGAACTGCATATGACAACTGGTCATTTGGTGATAACTTGCTCGTTTGAAGTCCAACGACAAACTGTTAGAACCTGTGGAATCATAACAACGAGAGGGACATTCTCAGGCCAGGTGATGAACTGCAGAATAGCGGTCGATCAAATAACTACCAAGCTGTGAAGCTAGGGTAGATCGTATTCCAGGGGTTTCCCCTACTTCCTTACTCAAAGATGTTGGCAATTTAATTCAAGGTTAAACACGTAATGCGTGGTGGGAGTTCCACGACTTCTATACATCAAAAATATGAAAGAAATTAAATTGAAAATGAAGATTGATTGATTTGACTAGAAAGATGACAAGCAAGTTTAGACTTCGAATCCCCCTTAGATTACCAGAGCAACAACAGTCAACAGACCAGCGATTTTCGACTCTAGTTCATTCAGTTCACAAACACCATCATAACTCCTGACCCTTAGGTTTAAGACTGGCGAACGTTCGCTCTATCCGATCTAGCTACCACGATTAATTAGCCGCCCGGGTACGGTCGCCTCTCGCAACGACTTAACTTAATTGGTGCAAATTCTAATGATTAATGAGTTACTCTTGCAATGGATTAACCCTAATCGGTTCCTACGAAAGGCACACTCCAATTATAAGGTTAATTGTTCAACTTGATGTTCTAAAGTAAGGCGAGCGTTCGCTTCTTCTTAGCTTAACAAGAATCTAATCTAGGTGGCCAAACCAGACAAGAAACACAGAGAACAAAGAACAAATCAAACATGAACAAGAAACTAAATGAATTTCGAATCTAATCACCGCCGATTCGTGACCGCTTTAAGCCCTGGGTCACTTAGGGTTCATCTAATCTAAGCTACATGAGTTTAGCTACTCATTTTCAATACAGAAGAATCGAAGACAGACAAAGAATACATCTATGGTAGGGAAAACAGAGAAGAACTGTAAAAAAACCTAATTTCGATGACTCCTGGCAGCTTCAACCTGCTGGATCTTCAACTCCTAGCACTGGCTCTCCGAGATGGCTGGATGGCGTCACGATCCGGTCCTGGCTCCTTGAACTCTACCTACTCTTTTCTCCCTCTCCCAATCTTAGGATTCCTTCGTTTTTGTGTGTAAGTGTGTGTGTCAAAAATCTCCTCTATTTAGGCGTGCGTTTCAGTATTTATACCTAACCAGTGATTTCTCCTTTTTCCCCTGGGATTTTCGCCGAAAATCCAAGGATATTTTCGGCGAAAATATCTGTTCAAATGTGGCTTCATCCGTCTGTTTCTTCCGGTTGATTCTGCTTGGGGTTCTCGGTCGAAAACTTAACATTTTCGCCGAAAACTCCCTCTTGATCGGGTCAGTGGATTCTTCTTTCATTTTCGGCAAAAACCCAAGGGTATTTTCGCCGAAAATATATGTATAAATGGGGCAGGAATTCTTTTGGGTTGAATGCCTTTTCTGGCTGATGCGGGTGTGATTCCTCGGGGTTCCAATGCCTTAGACACGTCTTTGGCTACCACATTTGATGGGAAACCTGTGCTAACATGAAAATACTAGAAAACTATCAAATAGACCCGAAACGGGCCAAGGTAACACAATTGGCACGAGATAGGGCAATTGATTGAATATTCGTTATTCTACCCTAAAAACTGTGTCTCAAGCAATGAAATGTCGCTTAAATGAGGCTGATAATCACGTTAATTCGAGTGTCATCAAAATACCCCACACTTAAGCTTTTGCTTGTCCTCAAGCAAACTGAACAGAGACGCTCATGTTCACAACTGATAAGATCGATTAAATTGGGGCTCAATCAAACACAATGATTTATTAGACAGATAGATCCTAGAACAAGAAACCTGACATGCATACAGATCAGCCGAACTACCTGGTCTCACTAGTAAACTGCACACGACAAGTAATCGCAACCAATTATGCACGAATTTGACCTGACTGACCAGACTCCTCACACAGGAAATTTTTAGTAAATGGGGGACTCTCACTCTCTGTGTTTAAGGACGTGTTTCTGCTCTCAATCATTTTCTGTTACTGAATTCTGTCATACGTTTGCAATCCGACCACATCTCCACCACTGTGACAACACGAGTATCTAGTCAAGAAGGACTTCCCAGATAGGACCGAAATGAATTCTACACTACTTGGGTTTATGATGCGATGGATGATGGGAATGTATGATGATGGCTTGTGCGGTGTAGCTTTCGACTAACTTCCCTCGAATCTAGCCTATGGCTTCCTACCGTCTAACCAGACACGGGTGGAATAATGAACGCTCGTCCTATGATACCCTCAAGCAACCTAGCACTTATTTTCTTTTACAAACACATTTTTCCTTTTTCTGACTTTTCTTTTACTTCGTTCTTCCATTTGTAGGGAGAAGAACGTTTATTTGAACTATACTTTGAAACTTTTTCTGCTTTTTCTTTTCTTCTCATTTTTTCGAATTTTCTTCTTCTTTTCTAACTTGCTTTTTTTTTGAATGATTTTTTTCTTTTAGTTGCTAGAGGGGTTTACACGTCTGGACATAATAGCTAAGACCACCTGTTTAATGGCTATAGGCAGGTCACCACAAACCGACTTCCGGTAGGTCAATCTAGAATTACAACCACAGGGGATCAAAGGGGAATGAAAGAATGGGAAATGGCTGTAATGTAGTATCGAACCGAAAGAACAGGCCAAGCTCAAGGGTCTACACCTAATGGATTTTATCGTTAGGTAGGCTATCTAGCTTAGTAGCTGAATCTAGGTGCCCCTATCCTTCTAGAACTCGTGTCATCGTGTGGTCTCGAGTAGGTCTCATGCAAATTCTAACTCATTCAAGTAAACAGAAAATCACTCAAAAGGAATTGAAATTGCAAGTTACGTGCAATGGATCAAAAGCTCACAGTTGGTTTGCTAGTCGAATTCGGTCATTTTCATGCAATCAGGGCTACAAACTACAAGTGTGATTTTAAAATTCTGTTCTGACCAGGCAGTTTAGCATCAAAGTTACACAAGTTGGTTGTCAAGTTCTAGGTTAAGCATCTAAGCATCATTATGAAAGTTTGAACAACATCTTAACATCAAAAATCAAGAACTGAACCATTCTATTGCTAGAGAGACTAGATAGGAATCACGAGGCACACAAAGATATAGGCAATCAAGATCATGCATGGTTCTCTAACATCCTACCCCACACTTAGACTGTTCTGTGTCCTCACAGGACCAAACTAAAGTGGAGAGATAAGAAGAACCTGGAGGGTGCAAGGCGGTGTAGTGGATGAACGCGGAGAGTCTGGAGCGGAGCGGAGTAGCTACTCAAAATCCCACAAAACACAAACAATAAAAAGATCAAAAGGATACCGGGACAAGTGTCCCCAAAATAAAAGTGGGTCGAATCCCGAAAAGAAGAAAGAAAAGAAATGGAAAAGGGTAGAAACAACCTGATCACTGTCCCGCGGGAGGGGGTGGAGGTTGGGTCGGTTTGGTTGAAATGTCAAACCGCTGCCCCATCTGCTGTCGCCAAACGATATCGTCCGTGTGTCTGGCAGACTGGTCGGCCATGAATTGCTGGAGAATGGACCAACGCTCGTTTGAGTCTCCTCATGTGCTACTCGGTCCTTCTGCCATTGAAGCGAACCGGCCGAGTAGTCTAGCTGCCACTTCTCAATACGCGCCAGCCTCTCATTCATCTCCGCGGTGATTTGCGCTCGCGATGGCGGGCGTTCAACTGACTGGGGAATGCGGTGAGGGAGTGATGTGCAATGCTCAAAATCCGCCGAAAGGTCGATGCCCCGTGATATGGCGAGTTCAGCACCAATATGCTCCACCGGGACACGAGGAATGTCGGGGCCCCATCTGTCACCGAGCTGGAGATTGTCGATCAGAATTGAAATGAAAGGTCCTCCTGGAAGCTCAGAAGGGAGCTTCTTGGCGGTAGTGCGCTTGTGAAAGAATCGTGCAAGCCACCATCCGGGATGCAGGTTGGCATCCTCGTCTACAGCACGGAATAATACGAGCTCCTCCAAAGAAACGTGGTGACGGCTCGTCTTGCTGCAATAACACAGAGATTGCACCCAAACATAATGCAAGAATTTAAGAATAGGGTGAAAGATGTCACTGACCGTGGGGTTGACGATAGGCGAGGTCTCATCTTCGCAGGAAGCCCATTTCCACTCGTCTGGGTAAGGAGCACTCGTGATGGAGTAGGTGTCCTTGAAGCCAGCTAACGTTGTATCGAGGTTGACGTGCGGATCTAGCAGGCGGCCGAACTCGAGGAGGGACTTCTCGTGGAGAACACCACCGAGGCGAAAGGATACGAATTTCTGCTCACGTATTGGCTTCGGGGTGAGGCGCCGGAATGAACTCCAAAACTCTTGAAGAGCGACAAGCGGGTAGGGAGAACCATGAGCGGTCAGCACTCGTAAACCGGCTTTATGAAGGGCGATGTCGACGGTGGAGTGCCAAACCGGATTGTGCGCCTTGAGACTGTCGAGGGAAAGAACTGCCACCTTAGCCGGAGGAATGTCTTTGATCTTCTGAAAGACCTCTTGCTGGTGTGGCTCCAGGGCTGCGAGGAAAGGATGTAGGGCCCCATTGGCAGGTGTAGGGATAGAGGAGATAGGAGTCACAGGGATTGGTGCATCCTCGGGGATGATAGCCACAGCCGACGATGTTAGTGCAGCTGGTGCGGGTGGTCGGGAGGGTGGTGTCCGGTTCTGGCGAGCCGAGGAACGTTGTGCCCTATCCGCACTGGTGGTCTTGAGTCGTTTGGGGGCCCTGTAAAACACAACTCAAGGAATACCTGAATCAGAAATCAAAATCCTACCCCACAATTAAACTAGCAAGTGGGGGTACACAAATTAACCGAGAGACCACCGAATCGAGATATAGCAGCAAAGAACTGTCAATCAAGTAAGCAAGCATGAGGAATGTATGATACATGAACACGAGTGCACAGACAACAGGACACGAGCCTTAAAAGGTCACAACGGAATGCCAGAACCTAGCCAATTGACACCGACATAGCAATCATGAAAAATGAGGGAGAACCAAAAAGTCAACCAAAGTCAACCATGCCGAAAACCGAAAGTCAAAAAAGCCAAAAGATTCACAATCAAGGGCTGAACAACTAACCGTGAAGACATGACTCGAGAAAACGATTGGAAATCCGAGAAATCGTTGAAAAACCTGAAAACTAGGTCGGTCGGAACCGGAGCTGAAAAGCTCTGATTCTAGGGTTTTGAAACAGGGGCTAGGAAAGGGGTAGGGTGGCGGCGGTCGACGACCAAGGAAGCGGCGGGCAGGCGGCGCGACGAGCGGTCGGGCGACGGCGGTTGTGGCGATTGGGCGGCGATCGGCGTTCAAAATGAGAGAGAGGGAATCGGAGGAGGTTTTCGGGTGGGGAGCCGAAAATATGAGGGATGGGAGACGCTTAAATAGTCGTCGGGTGGCATAAAATTTTTGGCGAAAAAGAGGGGATATTTTTGGCAAAAATTGATGTTATAATCGAATCCGGTTCGGCGAAGAGTGAGAGGGTTTTCGGTCGAAAAGTTGAAACAGGAGGAACAGGGTCTTTTAAACTCTGATTTTTGGCAAAATAATGGTACATTTTCGCCAAAAATTTATTTGAAAACGGCAGCAGTTTTTTTTTTCAAAAGGGATTTAAAACAAAATGACTCAAAAGAAAAAATAACTGACTCCAGCCGTGGGTTGCCTCCCACGAAGCGCTCTTGTTTAACGTCCGTGAGCCAGAGATACCTGGATTCGTGTCACGGTTTCGTCGTGAAGTGGTGCACGTCGATGGAAGAGATAGCTAATCCTTGCAGGTACTGCTTAAGCCTATGCCCGTTGACCACAAACGGCTCTTGATCGTGCAATTTAATGTAGACGCTGCCTAAGGGTGTCTGCCGAACCACGGTATAAGGGCCGGACCATCAGGATTTCAACTTACCCGGAAAAAGCTTCAATCGAGAGTTATACAAGAGGACTTCTTCTCCAGGGTAAAACTGCTTGATCATCTTCAATTGAGAGTCGTGAATTCTCATCGTGCGCTCTTTGTATAGCTTCGTGCTCTCATAAGTGTGGAGACGGTGCTCCTCAAGCTCAGTGATCTGGTCGTGGCGGTTATTACCTGCTACTGCATAGCTCATATTCAACTCTTTATTAGCCCAGAATGCCTTGTGCTCAAGTTCAACCGGCAAATGGCATGCCTTGCCATAGACCAGCTGATACGGTGAGGTACCGATGGGAGTCTTGAAGGCAGTTCGATAAGCCCATAAGGCATCGTTGAGCTTCGATGACCAATCCTTGCGGGACCGGCCAATTGTCCTATCAAGAATCCGCTTGAGCTCACGGTTCGTCACTTCCGCTTGACCATTCGCTTGAGGATGATAAGCTGCGGACATTCGGTGGGTGACGCCAAAACGTTTGCACACCCGGTCGAATTGTCCATGGAAATGGGTGCCCTTATCACTTATGATAAAGAGCGGCGAAACAAAACGTGTGAAAAGACGGGTAAGGAACCGAGCCACCACTCTTGAATCATTAGTGGGTAAGGCTTCAGCCTCAGCCCACTTAGAAACATAATCAACGGCTACAAGAATGTACTTGTTTCCGTTGGAGGGGGTGAACGGACCCATAAAATCAATTCCCCAAACATAAAAAATTTCAACAGTTAAAGAAACAATTTGAGGCATCTCATTACGGTTAGAGATGTTACCTGATCGTTGGCACGCATCACAATGTCGAGCAAAAACATCACAATCAGATTGAAGGCCAGTAAAAACCTGTTTTGAGTACCTTTCTCGCAGTGCGGTTGCCTTCAAAGTGCCCTCCGAACTGTCCTTCATGACATTTACGCATAATGTCGGCTGCTTCGGTATAAGAGACACATCTCCGGATCATCCCGTCAATGCTGATTCGGTATAAGAACGGCTCATCCTAGAAGTATGACTTGGCTTCTTTAAAAAGTTTCTTGCGTGCATTGAAATCCAGCTCAGGAGGTACAATGCTGTGAGAGAGGTAATTAGCCAGTGTTGCATACCATGGTTCTTCCGAGTCGGTTGCATTACTCAGATCCTGAGCGTGAGGGATTGCCCAGGGCTCGATAGCTATGCTGTTAACCTGTTCATACGTTTCAACACGCAACAACTCGTCAGGGAAGGAATCATTGATAGGGGTAGTAGACTTACCTGACTGTGATTCCTCCAGTCGGGAAAGATGATCCGCTGCAAGATTCTCCGCTCCTTTCTTGTCTTTAATTTCTATATCGAACTCTTGGAGGAGGAGGATCCATCGGATAAGACGTGGCTTCAAGTCCTGCTTGGCTAATAAATGGCGCAGGGCAACATGATCTGTGTAGACAATGGTATGTGAAAGAACCAGATACTGTCTAAACTTGTCAAAGGAGAAGACGATGGCCAGAAGCTCCTTCTCTGTAGTAGTGTAGTTTCTCTGAGCATCATTGAGTGTCTTGCTAACAAAGTAGATAGGATAAAATCTCTTCTCCTTCCTCTGACCAAGAACCGCGCCAACGGCGAAGTCGCTAGCATCGCACATAATCTCGAATGGAAGATTCCAATCTGGCACTGTAAGAATCGGTGCGGTGGTGAGTTGAGTCTTCAAGGTTTCAAAGGCTTCAAGACAGGCTTTATAAAAATGAAAGGAACATCTTTCTCAAGAAGCTTCATCATTGGAAGAGTGATCTTGGAGAAATCTCTGATGAATCTTCGGTAAAATCCAGCATGACCCAGGAAACTTCGAACCGTCTTAACTGAGGTCGGCGGTGGTAAGCTGGCAATGGTTTCAAGCTTGGCACGATCGACTTCTATACTGGTCTTAGAGATCCTATGTCCAAGAACAATGCCTTCTGTAACCATGAAGTGACACTTCTCCCAACTAAGAGCTAGGTTGGTCTCCTCACAACGAGCTAGCACCTTATCCAGATTAGCCAGACATTTTGAAAATGAATCTCCATAGATGGAGAAGTCGTCCATGAATACCTCCACCACATTCTCTACCAGATCTCCAAATATAGCAAGCATGCATCTCTGAAAGGTAGCAGGAGCGTTACATAAACCAAAAGGAATACGACGATAAGCAAACGTACCAAACGGGCAGGTGAAGGTCGTCTTCTCTTGATCATCAAGCTCGATAGGGATCTGGAAGTAGCCGGACATCCCATCTAAGAAACAGTAGTATTCATGACCAGCCAATCGTTCAAGCATCTGATCAATGAACGGCAGTGGAAAGTGATCCTTCTTGGTGGCATCATTGAGTCGTCTGTAATCGATACAGACTCTCCAACCGGTAACTGTGCGAGTCGGGATGAGCTCACCCTTTGGATTGGGGATGACGGTGATTCCTTCTTTCTTCGGAACGACTTGAGTCGAACTGACCCAAGGACTGTCGGTAATAGGATAGATGATACCGGCATCTAGAAGCTTGAGTACTTCTTTCTTCACAACTTCCTGCATCAGAGGGTTAAGTCGGCGTTGTGGTTGTCTAACTGGTTTGAATTCTTCATCAACGACTATCCGATGTTTGCAGAAAGTTTCAGAGATGCCTCTGATGTCTGCTAACTGCCAGGCAATAGCGCGGACATGCTTCTTGAGTAGCCTAATCAATTGCTCTTTTTGCTCGGGAGATAGATTCGAATTGATGATGACTTGTAACTGGCAGTCTTTCCCCAGGAATGCATATTCTAGGTGGTCGGGCAGCTCCTTCAAAGTAAGGTCTGGCGGATTCTCGTATGAGGTAGTAATCCGACTCGATGCTGGCTCGATATGTGTAGGCGCAGTGATGGGAGTGAATGTCACCTTCTGATCGTTTAACTCATCTTGCCATAGGCGCTGCTCTGGATCTTCTAACGCATTGTCAATCCCGAAATCAAACACAACTCTAGCGGATCACTAGATAAAGCATTAGTAAAGAAGTTGGCCGAGGCCAACTCTAGGGGATCAACAGTATAACAGTTATCATCTTGAACAACAGAATATCTCATGCTATCTTTAATGCGGAATGCAACACTCTCTTGTCCTACACTTAAAGTTAACAGGCCTTGTCTGCAGTTAATATTTGCGCCAGCAGTTGCTAAGAAAGGTCGACCTAAAATAAGTGTTCCATCTAACTCACGAGTATCTAAAACAACGAAATCTTCAATTATAGTAAACGGACCACAACAAATAGCTACATCTTCTAGTATACCCCTAGGCAGTTTGACAGACCTATCGGCTAACACAAGATGCAAAGTGATTGGTTTTAATTGCCCTAGGTTCAGTTTTTCATAAAGATAGATAGGCATAACATTAATAGAAGCACCAGAATCAACCAGACTACGGTCAATTCTAACACCATTAATAATGCACGGCAGTGTAAAAGGACCAGGATCAGAACACTTAGCTGGCGGTGGTGGCGGCTGTCTTATGGGAGATGGCTCGTCGAAGAAAGAAACGCATTCATTAGTGAGCGTGACAGAGTACGCCTCTCCGTTCTTCACTTTTCTCACGAGATCCTTAAAGAACTTCCCAAGTGGTGGTATGATCTCCACAGCTTCAGTCACTGGTATCTTGATCTCTGCAGTCTTAAGAACATTGTACCACTTCTTGTACTGAGTGTCGTGATCCTTAGCCTTGCTCCTTGCAGCTTTTGGGAAGGGAATCCGAGGAACGTATGGCGCCAACACAGGCTCAGGAGCTGTCCTGGGCGGAGGAGGGGGAAGAGCAGATGCTTTTTCTTCCTCTTCTGTGATATCTTCAATTTCTGGCATGTCCATGGCAGCACTGGTATTTGGTATCACGTCAGGTTCCGGAGCCTTTGGATCAGTTGTTTTCTTGCCGCTCCTGGTGGTAATAGCTTGAGCGTGTTCGCTCTTTGTATCGGAGTCTGCTTGAAATGCTACTGGATTAAGGAGAGGATTGCTAGTAAAGAGTTTAGTCATAGTACTTATAGCATCCTCTATCCTTTGGCTTTGAGCTCTCTGTCCTTGATTGAGTGCAGCTTGAGCTTTCAACTGAATGTCATGGTCGTCAAGTCGGCTCATGATCTGATCAAACTTCTTCTCATAGTCTATATCTCTATTGTAGTATGAATTTGCTTGAAACTGGTGTTGTCCTCCCATGAATCCCGGAGGTCTCTGATAAGGATCTACTAACCGGTTGCTCTGATTCTGTGGCACGTAGTTTCTGTAACCGGCATAGCCTTTCTGATTATTGGCGAAGCCTTGATCAACGAAGTTTATCTCTTCTGTAGACCAGACTTCCGTTGTACCGAAGTTGAGGCAGCTTCCACCGTTATGAGCACAGGATCCACACCATTCACAGTCAACCGAAAAGTTGGTAGCTGACGGGGGATCGAGAGGAATACCAGCTGCTTGTAGATGTTTCTGAACCTCTGCTTGATCTGTTCTGCAACACTCATCTGACTCTGACTCTTGGTTCCTTCTGTTTGCCTCTCCCAGTTTCTGGATTTTGAAGCACAGCTAGCAAAATGCAGAAGAGCATCCTGAGGAGTAAGGGCGGTGCAATCTCCGCCAGCTAGGGAGTTGACCCAAATTGCAGATTCTTCACGCATACCACGAGCAAAGAATTCAGCCAGCTGTCTTTGTTCATACCCATGGTGAGGACAGTTGAAGAGAAGAGATTGGAATTCATTCCAAGTGTCATACAGGCTTGCACCTTCTCTCTGAGTGAACCTGGAGATGCGGTCTTTATAAGCAGTTGTCCTTGCGGGAGGAAAGTATTCCTCAACAAAATCTTGAGCTAATGCCTCCCAGTTAGTGTAATGACCTGGCGGCTTGCTTCCAAGCCACTGCTTAGCTGCGCCTCTGAGAGAGAACGGAAAAGCTCAGAGATATAAAACGTTCTTGTTGAGGTTCCCAGACTTGAAGGTGTCACAGACAGCCAGAAAGTCATCTATATGTGTGCAGGGATTATCATCTGGCCTCCCTTCGAATTGTATGTCCCTAGAGATTAGTTCTAAGAGAGGAATCTTAATCTCATAGTCAGGATCATCGTCATTAGAAAGCACGGTGATGGGGGATCGAGAGTTAGATGCACGCGGCTTACTGTAGTCCGCAACACTCCTAAGAGCAACCATTATGGAAGGGGAGGATGGGACGGAAGTGATCCGTTTCTGTACCTGCTATGATCTGCAAGAGACAAAAATAAACACAAGCGGTGTAAAATCGAAGTGTGATGGAAAATGAAAGATGGAAAAGTAGAAGAATAAAAATGCCAACTCTTCTTTCAACGAAATAGAAGAGTCCCCGGCAACGGCGCCAATTTGATGAACTACAGAATAGCGGTCGATCAAATAACTACCAAGCTGTGAAGCTAGGGTAGATCGTATTCCAGGGGTTTCCCCTACTTCCTTACTCAAAGATGTTGGCAATTTAATTCAAGGTTAAACACGTAATGCGTGGTGGGAGTTCCACGACTTCTATACTAAAATGCAAAGAATAAATTGAAATGAAATTAAAGCGAAGAAAGATTGAAGATTGATTGATTTGACTAGAAAGATGACAGACAAGCTTAGACTTCGAATCCCCCTTAGATTACCAGAGCAACAACAGTCAACAGACCAACGATTTTGACTCTAGTTCATTCAGTTCACAGACACCATCATAACTCCTGACCCTTAGGTTTAAGACTGGCGAACGTTCGCTCTATCCGATCTAGCTACCACGATTAATTAGCCGCCCGGGTACGGTCGCCTCTCGCAACGACTTAACTTAACTGGTGCAAATTCTAATGATTAATGAGTTACTCTTGCAATGGATTAACCCTAATCGGTTCCTACGAAAGGCACACTCCAATTATAAGGTTAATTGTTCAACTTGATGTTCTAAAGTAAGGCGAGCGTTCGCTTCTATCCTTAGCTTAACAAGAATCTAATCTAGGTGGCCAAACCAGACAAGAAACACAGAGAACAAAGAACAAATCAAACATGAACAAGAAACTGAATGAATTTCGAATCTAATCACCGCCGATCCGTGACCGCTTTAAGCCCTGGGTCACTTAGGGTTCATGTAATCTAAGCTACACGAGTTTAGCTACTCATTTTCAATACAGAAGAATCGAAGACAGACAAAGAATACATCTCAGGTAGGGAAAACAGAGAAGAACTGTAAAACCTAATTTCGATGACTCCTGGCAGCTTCAACCTGCTGGATCTTCAACTCCTAGCACTGGCTCTCCGAGATGGCTGGATGGCGTCACGATCCGCTCCAGGCTCCTTGAACTCTACCTGAAAGAGAAATTGATTGAACTTTGAATCTAATCACCGCCGATCCGTGACCGCTTTAAAGCCCTGGGTCACTTAGGGTTCATCTAGTCTAAGCTCTAAGAGTTTAGCTACTCATGTTTATCACAAAAGAATCAAAGATAAAGAAAGAGTTCATCATCCAGAGGAAGAACAGAAAAGAATCTGAAAAACCTAATTAAGACGACTCTAGCAGACTTTGATCTTCGGTAAACTGCAATCCTAGCTCCGAGTCTTCGAGATGGAAGGGATGGCGTCACGATCTCTTTCCGGCTCTTCGAACTCTAACTTTTCGCTCCAGAACTTGAGAGAATTCTCAAGTTGTTGGTATTAGTTGGTGTATTATGGTATATCCTTTATTGGGCCGCCGGTTAAGTATTTATACTTAACCCTAATACCGCCAGATTTTAATTGATATTTTCACCAAAAATACTGAAGGATTTTCGGCGAAAATTCCTTTGAAAAAGAGGATGACCGCCGGCTATTTCTTCTGTGTTTTTCGGACCAAATGTTTTCGGCGAAAACTTAGGGTTTTCGCCGAAAATACCTTCTTGAATGCACTGCCGATTTGTTCACTGATTTTCGCCGAAAATCCTAGGTATTTTCGCCGAAAATTCCTTTGTAAATGGGAGCAGGATTTGGTTCGGTTTGATTGACTCCTTGGATCGATTCCGGTGCGATTCCTCGAGGTTCCAATGCCTTAGACACGTCCTTGGCTACTTTATTTGACGGCAAAAACCTGTGCTAACATAAAAACACTAGAAAACCATCAAATAGACCCGAAACGGGCCAAAGTAACACAAATGGCACGAGATAGGGCAATTGATTGAATATTCACTATTCTACCCTAAAAACCATGTCCTAAGCAAGGAAATGTCGCTTAAATGAGGCTGATAATCACGTCAAATCGAGTGTCATCACATAGTTAGGCCACATGGGTTCACTCACTTTTGTTAGGAAATTGATCTCCTCTTAGATCTTTGTGTCTAGATGTTGGAGTTGGTGGCAGAGCTGCGATTAAATTTCATCGAGGTGTTACAAGGGATCATGAGGTAGAGCTTGGCAGCTGGACCAGTAGTTGACTTTATTGGTGTTTCAGTTGACTATTTTGCTATTGGGGTTGATTTGTATTAGAACTTATTTATAGATTTTGAGATTATAATGTTTGTTTCGAATTAGGATTTATTGAAATGAAGGTCTCTATTGTTTATTTATCTTTGAATTGTGTACTTGATTTTGTTTTGTTGCTTCTAGTTTGATAGTGACGCTCATTTCCGGTCTAACCATGGGTTAACCTTCTTGGTTCGGAACGGGTGTTACACTAACCAATAGCTAAAGCGAAATAAAGTATGCATAAAATGTGAAAACCTAATGAATATCCCCATAAAAAACAAATTTAAGAAATGCGGGTCTGAACTCCAAGCTGTACCTAGCATTAACCGATGACTCATCAACATGCCCTTCAGCTCGTCCTCCTCTAGGTTTCCTAGATGGCATGGTGACTTTCTCACCATACCTCGTAACAAGCACAACATAAAACGCAGAGAGGGTCAATAAAAAGCACTGAGTGCTAACCAATCAACTCATAAACCATTTGCCAGTACAAGTAAGAAGAAAGTAGTTTGGTAGTACGAGAAACCCATATATGATCTAGAGGATCCCAATGCTATCATGGTCTAATGACCTCGATAATGCTAAAAGTGTAGCCCGTATGGTCACTAGGATCTCAATGCCAGTAAATCGATCTAAGGGGGTTGCGCAATCCAGGGTGGGTTACCCATACTTAAACCTCATGCCGGTCTTGCTTTCTATCTTCTCCAATCGAGCTAAGATGTCACGAGTGGTAGGCTCGCCACCTGAAGAACCTTTGCCTTGATATTGGCTTTGATACCCTCGACCTTGAGCTTTTAGAGGTTGTTAGGTTGGCCTTGATCCCCCTCCATAGCTAGGATCACTACAACAAAACGTGAAATTTGTCACAGGCAAAACCGCGGTTTGTCGCAGGCGGCGCCTGCTACAAATAGCGTTTTTGTCTACGACAAAATTTGTCGCGACAAAGCGCTGTTTGTCGCAGATAAAGCTTTGTCGCAGGCGGCCTGCGACAAAGGTTTATCACAGACCGCCTGCGACAAACGTTTGTCTTTCACAAACGGAGCCCATTGCTTTGGGCCTCCGACAGGGTTCGTGGGCTAAGCCTGTATGGTGTGTTTCATGGGCCTACATGCTTTTTCAGTGGGCTTTTTTCATCGGGTTTTTTCGTAGTCTGTTTTCTGGGCTCGTTGGCTGACCTTAGATTGGGCCACTTTCGATTTTCTTCAAGATTGAACGAGAACAATTTGAGGAGCACAAATACAATACATAAAACTGAAATCATAAAACAAAATCCAAACGAACAGTTAAATTCATAATACATAATACTACAACTGAAATGACAAACAAATACAGTACTCACCACACACTACAGTAACATAGTACAAGATAAATACGGTACAAATACAGTACAAAATCACACAATACTACAACTCTCTACTTTTCCCACGGGCCCTGGAAGTCTGCATACTGTTGAGCTTGAGGAGGAGGAGGAGGAGCTTCATTAGCCTGCAATAACAGAAAAAGAACATCTACTTGTCAAATACAGAAATTACAAATTAACACTACTATTGTCTACTAATTATACATACCTGATTCAATGCATCCAAAAATGCATCTCCAACATTATCATCAAACCACTGACTAAGCTCATCTACACTAAAATCAGCAGCGCCAGGAATGACAGGAGGCACGACGAGAGGCACACGGGGAGACATGGATGGAGCAGACCCAGTAGATGGCTGTTGGACCTGTTGCCTTAGAGTAAGCACCATGTTCTCCAGTTGACCCATCCTCTCCTGAGTGGCTGCAAGCGCTGTCTGCGTGTGTGCAAGCTTCTTCTCAGTGGCTGTGAGCTTCTGGCTGAGTTGGTCGTAGGCTGCATCGTGGGCACGAACTGGTGTCTATCTGGAAGTAATACTTCCAGTTGTCGTCGAGGATGACTCTGCATTGGTCCCAAATACCTAAAATAACACAAAATTAGTTAGTGGACACTATGCATAATTTAAATTATCTTAAAGTAGCATAAAAGATTACTAAAATAATTAATAATTACCAGGGCCTGAGTAAAGCATCGACCCATCATCCGAACATGCCCGTGATGCTCTGGCTTGTTCAAAGCTCTTCCTAATGAGTCATTTGGACCCCACTCTCGCGGACATCCAGCAGCCTCCAAACGACGAATACTATCCTGAAATTTGAAATAACAACAAAACAATTATTACTTCCTCTTAATTTTGAATTAACAAAACACATTTACTAACAATAATTTGCTAACCATTATTGCTCCAGCATGCGCACTCTTGGGCTCTCCATTCGGCCAACTGTAGAATTTGATAAAGACTTGCCCCCTCATAGGTCGCAAACCTGTCTTTCGCTGCTCCTTCTCAATGTACAACCCCCACGGTCTAGACCCTCCAATATGATTTTCTTCTAGGCACGCTCGGTTGGCCTTGTTCCTGGCAATTGAATCCTGAACCAAAAAAAGGTTGAAAGGTTCATTTTTGAACGATTATGTGATCCGTAAATGAAATAGTTAATTTGGTAAAATACCTTGAATTCTTGACTTTCAACATATGTCATGTATGCTAGCCGATCACTGTCCGGACAACCTTGAGGGGGGTTTTGGCGAACCCACTCGTAGGGAAGGTTGTTGTCCTTGGAGTATTTCACCTTTGCCCTCCACGCCTCAAGACTTGCTTTTCCCCAAAGGCGCGAGATAGCGTGATCCCAGTATTTTCGAGCGGCTGGCAGCAGGTTCGAGTCGCAATAAATCTTGCCCTAAACAGAGAAAGCGAGTTTAAAATGAAATTTTAATAATTGGATAATAGTATTCAATTCATTGATTTCCAAATTATCTTACCAAGAAGAACTGCTGGAAGGCACGTGTCTTAGTAGCGTCCGACACATGCTTCCAGGAGGGAGGGTAGATGGGGTAGTACGTCCAGATCCTCACACACTCCCCCACATACTTGCCCATAAAGGATGCCAATGGGCCACCAGGCTGGACTCCTAGGTTGTCAAGATTGAATAAGATCTTATTTCCGTCGCTGGTGGCTCGACGGTGGTCCTTGAACTTGATCTTTATGACCTTTTTTGACCGCCACGATCTGCACAAAACTAAGCTCTAAGTACATATTTTTAATATCTAAGAATTTTCAAAATGGATGGTTTTGAAAATTTGATGATACTAACCGATGATAGTAAGCTCAATGGTGTGTCTATCAGAGGAGGAAGAAGAAGACTGTGTTACAACAGCGTCCCCAGTAGGCACAGATCAAGGAGGACTTTGGCTCCCCCCATCGTCACTACCAGAAGCCATTGCTAAAAAAAGGATGAAAAAAATGCAATCAACGTATGTCAATTACATTGGTAGACAAGAAGATTATCATAAAATAAAGATCGTCATACAATAACAAACTTTGTAATATTCTATTCATTCTCGAAATTATTACACCACTATGTGTAAATCAGGAATATTGTCAGTTACAGGAAGATGTTGTGGAGCTAACGACAAACAACACTCGTGTGAAATAGCTCCCTCATCTCCCATCTCATACGTGTCTCTTGGAGTAACTGTGTCAGCCCACTTACACTTGAATAGCGTGATTGTACGGGAATAATAATCCAGTTCGACTATATCCACAAGTTTCCCATAGAACCAGATGGCACTGCGAATTGGATTGTTGTCAGAGGAGCTCGAAACACTATCGGTGCAAAATTTTGCAGCAACACCACTGGTGAACCGCACGGTCGTTGTTATGCGGACGATTCAACCAAATAAACTACTAATGCTAAGAAAAAGCTATAGCAGATCGTATTCCGAGGGTCTCCTATGACTGACTACTTCAAAACTGACAAAGTACTCAAATGCAAACACGTTGTGCGTGGTGTGAGTTCCACGACTTCTATCTCTAAGAAATGCAGAGAAATTAAAACAAATTAAACTAAAGAAGATCGGGAATTAGGGTTTGAAAACAAGGATGACAGACGAACTTAGACTTTGAATCCCCCTTCGTTCCCCAGAGCATTGGCAATCAACAGATCAGGGATTTCGATTCTCATTCAATCAATTACTAAGACACCACCATAACTCCTTACCCTTAGGTTTAAGACCGGCGAACGTTCGCTCTATCCGTTCTAACTACCAAGATTAACTAGTCGCCCGGGTACGGTCGCCTCTCGCAACGACTTAATTAATTGGTGTAATTACTAATGATTAATGAGTTACTCTTGTAGTGAATTAACCCTAACCGGTTCCTACGAAAGGCACGCTCCAATTATAAGGTTAATTGTTCAATTCGATGTTCTTAAGTAAGGCGAGCGTTCGCTTCTATCCTTAGCTTAACCATAATCTAATCTAGGTGATCAATCCAGACAAGAAACATGAACAAGGAAGAACAAATCAAACATGAATGAGAAACTGATTGAACTTCGAATCTAATCACCGCCGATCCGTGACCGCTTTAAAGCCCTGGGTCACTTAGGGTTCATCTAGTCTAAGCTCTAACGAGTTTAGCTACTCATGATTATTACAAAAGAAACAAAGACAAAGAAAGAGTTCATCATTCAGAGGAAGAACAGAAAAGAATCTGAAAAACCTAATTTAGACGACTCTGACAGACTTCGATCTTCGGTAAGTTACACTCCTAGCTCCGGTTCTCCGAGATGGAAGGGATGGCGTCATGATCTCTATCCGGCTCTTCGAACTCCAACTCTTCGCTCCAGAACTTGAGAGGATTCTGATTCGAAAAGTTGTGTTTTGCGAATTATGATTAATTATGATTGTATTTTTGTTTGGGCCGCCGGGTTAAGTATTTAAACTTAACCCTAATCAGCCGGATTCCTCTTATTATTTTCGCCGAAATTCTTAAGGAATTTTCGGCAAAAATTCCTTTGTGAATGAAGGCTCCGCCGGCTGATCTCTCTGCCTTGTATTTTCGGACCGAACACTTAATTGGTTTCGCCAAAATTCCTTTGACTCGGCACCAGTTGATTTGCACTATTATTTTCGCCGAAGATGTAAGCTTATTTTCGCCGAATGTGTAAGTGTGAATGGGCAGACTTTCGGTTTGACTTGATCGGCTCCTTGGATCGATTCCGGTTTGATTCCTCGAGGTTCCAACGCCTTAGACACGTCCATGGCTACTCTATTTGACGGCAAAAACCTGTGCTAACATAAAAACACTAGAAAACCATCAAATAGACCCGAAACGGGCCAAGGTAACACAAATGGCACGAGATAGGGCAATCGATTGAATATTCGTTATTCTACCCTAAAAACCATGTCTTAAGCAAAGAAATGTCGCTTAAATGAGGCTGATAATCACGTCAAATCGAGTGTCATCAAATACCCCACACTTAAGCTTTTGCTTGTCCTCAAGCAAACTGAATAGAAATGCTCATGTTCATAAATGATAAGATCGATTAAATTAGAGCTCAATCAAACACAATGAATTATTAGACAGATCGATCTTAGAACAAGAAACCTAACATGCATACAGATCAGCCAAACTACCTGGTCTCACTAATAAACTGCACACGACAAGTAATTATCAACCAATTATGCACGAATTTGACCTGACCGACCAGACTCCTCACACAGGATATATATAGTACAATGGGAACTCTCACTCTCTGTGTTTAAGGACGTGTTTCTGCTCTCGATCATTTTCTGTTACCGAATTCTGTCATAGGTTTGCATTTCGACCACATCTCCACCACTGTGACAACACGAGTATCTAGTCAAGAAGGACTTCCCTGCTAGGACCGTAATGAAATCTACACTACTCGGGTTTATAATGAGATGGATGATGGGAATGAATGATGATGGCTTTGTGCGGTGCAGCTTTCGACTAACTTCCCTCGAATCTAATCTGCGGCTTTCTACCGTCTAACCAAACACGGGTGGAATGATGAACGCTCGTCCTATGATACCCTCAAGCAACCTAGCACTTATTCTTTTTTCTTTGCAAACACATATATATATATTTTTTTCTTTTTCTTTTGAACTTTTCTTTTGACTTCGTTCTTCCATTTGTAGGGAGAAGAACGTTTTATTGAACTACACTTTGAAACTTTTCTTATTTTTCTGATTTTTCTGCTTCACTTTTTTTTCTTTTGTGCCGATTTTCTTTTAGTTGCTAGAGGGGTTTACACGTCTGGACATATTAGCTAAGACCACCTGTTTAATGGCTAAAGGCAAGTTGCCACAAACCGACTTCCGGTAGGTCAATCTAGAACTACAACCACAGGGGATCAACGGGGAATGAAAGAATGGGAATGCCTGTAATGTATTATCGAACCGAAAGAACAGGCCAAGCTCAAGGGTCTAAACCTAGTGGATTTTATCGTTTGGTAGGCTATCTGGCTTAGTAGCTGAATCTAGGTGCCCCTATCCTTCTAGAACTCGTGTCATCGTGTGGTCTCGAGTAGGTCTCATGCAAATTCTAACTCATTCAAGTAAACAGAAAACCACTCAGAAAGAATTAAAATTGCAAGTTATGTGCAATGGATCAAAAGCTCACAGTTGGTTTGCTAGTCGGATTCGTTCATTTTCAGCAATCAAGGCTACAAACTACAAGTGTGATTTTAAAAATTCTGTTCTGACCAGGCAATTTAGCATCAAAGCATACAAGTTGGTTCTCAAGTTCTAGGTTAAGCAGTCTAAGCATCATTATGAAAGTTTGAACAACAACTTAAATCAAAAATCAAGAACTGAGCCATTCTAATGCTAGAGAGACTGGAATGGAATCACGAGGCACACAAATAATGCAATTAAGGGCAATCAAAGCATACAAGTTGGTTCTCAAGTTCTAGGTTAAGCAGTCTAAGCATCATTATGAAAGTTTGAACAACAACTTAACATAAAAAATCAAGAACTGAGCCATTCTAATGCTAGAGAGACTGGAATGGAATCACGAGGCACACAAATAATGCAATTAAGGGCAATCAAGTTCATGCAAGGTTCTCTAGCATCCTACCCCACACTTAAATCAGACTGTGTCCTCACAGTGAAGGGGCTAGAGTTCAGAGTGAAGTAGAAGAACCTGGATCGAGATGATTGGCGTAGTGGATGAGCACGGATCCTCGGAGCGGAGGGAATCTACCCAAGCGAAGCAAAGGGAATCTCCCTAATGCCTATAAAACAAAAACAAATGAAACATAAAAAGGAAACCGGGACAAGTGTCCCGGATCCACACAGAAAAAAGTTGGACCAAATCGAAAAGAATAAATAAAAAGAAGACACCAGAAAAGGAATACAACCCGATCACTGCTGGTCCGGTGAATCGAGAGGTGGAAAGTGGAGAAATTCGCCGAGCTGGCGTTGCCACGCCAGCTGTGCCTCATATCGCCGGTCAGCGCGGCGCATATGTTGCTGCATAATAGTCCATCGCGCCTCTTGAGTGGCGTTGTCGGTGATGCGCCATTCCTGCAGTCGCTCGTACAATTCCCCAACATCCGCAGGGTGCGGTCGGTGCTGAGGGTGAGACGCCGAGTATGGATCTGGAATGTGCGGCGGCGACTGGTGAGCATACCCTGCCTGATGGTGTGGCGAGGGTATATAATATTGGAATTCTGGTGGCGGCTGCGGCTGCTGCTCCTCAGCATCATCTTCTTCCTCCGACTCGACCACAGGCTGGAGTGGAGGATCAGCTGCTACATGGGGACTGAGGTCCAGCTCTAGGTCATACTCGACCGCCAAATCTCCTCCAACGGTCCTAACTTGGTGTCGTGGAATGTGCGGGCCATATTCATGGCTGATGCCGAAGGAGATGATGAGCTTTCCTATGAAGTTGCCCCCCAGGAGTCTGTGAGGTGGCGTCTTCCTCCTGGTCTTCTGGCGAAAGATGCGAGCCAGTACCCAGCCGGGGTGTAGAGGGTAGCTCTCTCGGATGGCTCGGAGAAGCATAAGCTCCTCCTTGAGGATATGGTGGCGGTCCTTGTCGGGCACATATAAAAGGGATCTACGCCAAACCATATGAATAAATTTATAGAGCGGGTGGGAGAGAGACTTAACTGAGTTGTTCGTCCCGAGGCGATCACCAGGTACGCCTGTCATGTGGCTCCAGAGCGCGTGGTACTCCTCGTCATTATCATCTTCGCCCCAGCCTAGGTGATGATCGTGATAGTGCTCGTAGGGGATGCCAAGATGAGCAGCAAACTCATCGTAGGTGAGCTGCCGGTACACCCCACCAAGATAGAAGGTGACAACCTTCTGGCGCTGCTTCCTCTTGTGCTCGTCCAGATCAAAGGTTGCCCAGAACTCCTGGAGGGCAATGTCTGGGTAATCAGCAGCTATAGTGGTCAGCTCCAGGAGACCGGCCGGTGCTAGGGCGTCGTGCACATTCCGGTGGTAGTCCTCGTCATGCTCCTGGAGCGACTCCATGGATAGAGGGCGCACGTCAGCTCTCGGACGTGCTCGAGCTTCTGGAAGCACTCGAAGTAGAAGTCAGGTAGACGGGCGATAGTGCGATGGTATCCAGCCCGGCGAGGGAGTGCAGGTGGGGGACCCAGAACTGCTGGTGTGATGGGAGCGGCAGCTCCTGAGCTCGAGGCGCCATCAAGTCGCGCCTTAGTCCGACGCTCATAAGTGGTGTTCCTAAAACCAGAGTGAAACCAGATTAGTCAACTAAAACCCTACCCCACACTTAGTAGAAAAACTCAATTTCACAAAGAAATGAGGGAAACTAAGTGGGGTAAGCAGAGCAGAGTAACCGGTAACCATAGACAGTAAAATACATACTTAGGAACAGCCAGAATCGGATAAGCACAATCAGAGTTCAAAAAGTCAAACCGACATTTAGAAAGTCAACATTTAAGCATATTGAACCCTAATCATGGCAAGACTATCATAACTTGGAGAATGACGGTAAAATATGATCTCAAATGGCAAGCACGATAATATGAACGAGAATGAGCACATCAGGCAGCCAAATGATCACAACAATTCAAAGTCAAACCGACATCTCTCACAAAAGTCAACATTACAAAGAATCAATCTTATGCATAGACAACATATGATCAAATAATATGGAAATTAAGCACGGAACTCCCTAAGCATGTTAGAACAGTTCTACAAGATCAGCTATCCTAGTTCACATGAAAACAGTCAGGCACGCAAAACGAGGCAAACCGAAGAGTCAACCGAAAGTCAACCCTGACGAAATTCAGCAATCCATATGTCAAAAGATTTGAATCGAAAAGTTATACAACTTACCTTGAGGTCATGACTGCTAAAAATGAACGAGTTGGGAGGAATCGGTGAAAAACGTTGAAAACTAGGGTTTCGGTGAACTGGAGCTGCAAAGCCCCGATTCGGACGTTCTAGGGTTTGAATCGATCGGAAAAGGGAGGGGAAGGGAGCGGCGGCGGTCGGCGACAGCGGCGGCGGTGGAAAACGGCGGCGACGGTCGGATTTAAAGAGGTGGGTGGCGGCGATTTTTAAAAACGGATAGGGGAGGGGGTTTTCGGGTTGCTGAACGAAAATGAAAGAAGGAGAGAGAGGAAGTGGACCGGATTTTTAAAGGAAACTTTGGGGTGATTTTCAAAATTTTTTCGGCGAAATTAAAAGGATGGTTTCGCCAAAAATTTCAGTTCAAATGCACTGCCGGATTTTCAAAGGTAGTTTCGCCGAAAATGACAGTATGGTTTCGCCGAAAATTTCAGTTAAAATGGCTGATGGTCTTCGAAAATAGTTTCGCCGAAAACAGAAAACTTTTGAACCAAAATGATGAACAGGGAGAATCAGGTTCGAAAATCGAAAATCAGTTTCGCCGAAAATAAGGGTGGTTTCGCCGAAAATTTTGAACTGCTCGGGTTTAAAATATTTTCGCAAATCCGCCAACTTCAGAAAATCACAGTTAAATCCACAAAAATCGGAACGACCTCAATCAACTTGCAACTGACTCTATGACACACACACTCTGCACGAAAATAATAAATCAAACAAACTGACACTTTTGGCTCCCCCGAACCGACTCTAAAATACTAAGGTTGACACAAAACAAAAACTGACTCCAGCCGTGGGTTGCCTCCCACGAAGCGCTCTTTTATTAACGTCCTTGAGCTGGACGATACCTGGATGGTATTAGGAGACATCCCAACTTAGATTCTCCTTCACGCTCGCGTCGGAGTTCATGAAGTACAGCTTCGGGACTTCTCCGGTAAGCGTGAATCTCTTCCGTTTGCATGTAAAAGCTTGGTACGTCCATCAGGAAGATGATCAACGAACTTGAACGGTCCGAAAAGTTCTTGGAGAGATCATCCTTCTTGATTGTCACGATGGAAGGAATGAGGACTGTCGGCTTCTTCTTTTCTTTTATCTTCGGCTTGTTATCACCAGGATCGGTGATCGTTAGTACTTCCTTAGGAGACGCTTTCGGCTTCTCCCTCCATACTTGTTCCGGCGCCGGTTGCTCGGAACGAAATGTTGGTGCAGCTACTCAATTGAAGCGAATGGTAAGACGGCGGTAATTTATTGCGTCTCTTCTTCACGACCGAATTTGGTCTTATCCAACGACAACTGATCTAGAGACACTAGAAGAAGCATTAGTAACGGAGTTGACCAGAGTCAACCCCACAGTTTCAACAGCTAGGCAGTGAGATTCTTCAGTCCTAGAGTCATATTTCATGCCATCTTTAAGACGGAAAGTTTTCGTTTCTTTACCAACTCTTAGAGTTAAAGAACCATTTGGAACGTTAATATTCATTCCAGTAGTAGCCATGAAAGGTCGACCTATGAGTATGGTGAATCATCCGTACTAGTATCCATAATCACATAGTCAGCTAAAAACGTGAACGGACCACATTTAGTAATAACGTCTTTAATCTCTCCCTTAGGGGTTTTAAGTGATCTATCAGCAAAGACGAGTTGCATACTAGGCGGTTCAAGTTCTCCTAGGTTTAATTTTTCATATAGACTCACAGGCATGACATTAACAGCTGCTCCTAGATCAACTAGGCAACGTTCAATCTCAACATCATTAATGACAAGAGGCAAAGTAAAAGAACCAGGATCAGATAACTTAGCTGGATATGGAGAGGCGGTTTCTTAATACGAATGTCAGGATATCCTTCCTTGTTCCCCTTCATGCCAGTCTCGATCCTTGCATTTGGCAGCAATGCTCTAGGAAAAGGAGGTTTTACGACGTACGGTGCAAGAGGAGGATCTTCCTCCTTAGGCGCGGTTTCTGTTCTTCTTCTTCCTCCGGAGTTTCAGCGATCCTGCGTAAAACAGAACAAGCATCAGCAATTAAATTTGGGAGTTTTCGAGCGGTTACCATCTTGGCTTGCTCCTTTCGCGGATTCGGTTCTGTCTGGCTTGGAAGTTGGCCAAATGGTCGACCAGATGCTAGCATGCTCGAGATGTTGTTCACGGCTTGCTCAATCCTTTGTCCAGATGCTATCTGTTCTTGATTGAGAAGAGCTTGAGCCTTGAACTGACTGTCATGATCATCGAGTCTTGTGATGATCTGGTTGAGCTTCTTATCCAGGTCACTGACATTGTTCTCTCTTTGATGCTGCTGCCCAGGATAGGTATTGTTGAGATATTGATTCTGGCGATTGCCAGGAGCAGTTCCATAATTACCCGGGTTGCGATGCGGCGGCTGGTAGACACCTGCCGGCGGATGGTTAGGCTTCTGGTCCTGAGCTGGACCAGCCGGGCGGTTATTCTGGTTCAGGTTATGATTGGCGCCAGCATTGTAGGGAGGTCTGTCTTGATAGTTCCCTTGCTGTCTGAAGTTACGATAACCAGCATAACCATTCTGATTATTGACGAAACCTTGTTGTATGAAATTTACCTCTTCGGTAGACCAGACTTCTGCCTTACCAAAATTCTGACAACGGCCTCCGTTATGTGCGCAAGCTCCACACCACTCGCAATCAGCAACGTAGACAGAAGCTGCCGGTGGCTTGATCGGTGTGGTAGATTTCTTTAAATGCTTCTCTACCTCTGCCTTGATAGCTGCTTCAAGGTCTACCTTGCTCCTTGATCCTTCAGATTGTCGCTCCCAGTTCCTTGACTTGGAAGCACAGTTTGCGAAGTGAAGAAGAGCAGCTTCAGGAGTGAGTGTAGTTGGTGAGCGTGTTGTTGTGATGCGTTCAACCAAATAACTACTAATGCTAAGAAAAAATGTATAGCAGATCGTATTCAACTCGAGGTTTCTTCTAATCAACTACTTTGAAGAAGCTGGCAAATTACTCAGGTTAAAACACGTTGTGCGTGGTGTGAGTTCCACGACTTCTAATCTATTAAGCAAAGGAAAACAAAAGACAGAAAGATTAAAAGATTGACTAACGGGAAGATAGACGAACTTAGATTTCGAATCCCCCTTAGATCACCAGAGCAACGGCAATCACAAGATCAGCGGTTTTCAATTCTAATTCAATCGGTTTCTATACACCACCATAACTCCTTACCCTTAGGTTTAAGACCGGCGAACGTTCGCTCTATCCGTTCTAACTACCAAGATTAACTAGCCGCTCGGGTAAGGTCGCCTCTCGCAACGACTTAATTAACTGGTGCAATTACTAGTGATTAATGAGTTACTCTTGCAGTGAATTAACCCTAACCGGTTCCTACGAAAGGCACGCTCCAATTATAAGGTTAATTGTTCAATTCGATGTTCTAAAGTAAGGCGAGCATTCGCTTCTATCCTTAGCTTAACAAGAATCTAATCTAGGGGATCAATTCAGACAAGAAACATGAACAATGAAGAACGAATCAAACATGCAAAGAGAAACTGATTGAACTTCGAATCTAATTACCGCCGATCCATGACCGCTTTAAAGCCCTGGGTCACTTAGGGTTCATCTAATCTAAGCTCTACAAGTTCAGTTACTCATATCAGAAACAAGAGAATCAAAGGCAACAATGAAGATCATCATACAGAGGAAGAACAATAAGAACTGAAAAACCTAATTCTGACGACTCCCGCGAAGCTTCAATCTCCTGGATCTTCAACTTTAAGCTCCGAGCTCTCCGAGGTGAAAGGATGGCGTCACGATCTCTCCACGGATCTTCGAACTCTCTAAACTCTATCTATCGACCCTAGAGTCGGCTGACTCTCAAAAGCCTGATTTGTGAAAATATGAATAATGAGTTCCCTCCCCTCAATTCTTGCCGGCTGCTTCTTTCAATAGGTACGTTTTAGGGTTTCCAATACAGCACCGGATTTGGAAGGGATTTTCTCCGAAAATAATGAAGTATTTTTGCCGAAAATATTCTTGCAATTGAAGACACCGCCGGCTAATTTCTCTGTACTCTATTTTCGGATCGAAGAGTTAATCAATTTCGCCGAAAATACCTTCTGTTGGCGCCAGTGATTTTCCCTTGCATCTTCGCCGAAAACCCTGGGCTCTTTTCGCCGAAGATGTTCTTCTCTTGACATCAGTTGGTTTACACTGTTATTTTCGCCGAAGATGTGAGCTTGTTTTCGCCGAATGTGTAAGTGTGAATGGGCAGATTTTCGGTTTGACTTTGATTGGCTCCTTTGATCGATTCCGGTTCAGTTCCTCGATGTTCCTATGCCTTAGACACGTCCATGGCTACTTTATTTGACGGTAAAAACCTGTGCTTACGCAAAAACACTAGAAAATCATCAAATAGACCCAAAAAGGGCCAAAGTAACCAAATCGGTAGGAAATAGGGTAGTTGAGTGAATATTCGCTATTTTACCCCTAAAACCATGTTCCAAGCAAGGAAATGTCGCTTAAATGAGGCTGATAATCACGTCAAATCGAGTGTCATCAACTACCCCACACTTAAGCTTTTGTTTGTCCTCAAGCAAACTGAACTAGAACACACTCAAATTCACAAACGACACGAGATTAAACTGAGATTCAATTCTAACAATTTGGTTTAGACTGTTCCACGTAGAAAGAGTGACCTACACATGCAAGAACATCAACCAAACAAGTTTTCGATCTCACTAATTTCTGCACACTTCAAGTAGTAGTTTTAACAAAGCTCGTCTCTTGGCAAAACAATTAATCATAATTAACCGACTATGATAACACCAATTCTAATGAGAAAAGACTTTACGCTCTAGCCATGATGTGGATGCGGAGGTAGGAAAAGTGACGTGGCTATCGACTCAGCTTCATCCGTTTCTAGATCTGTGCGTTACATGTTCTAGCTAGGACCGATTTAAACAACAATTAATTTCAAGTTCAATTTCTTCCTTCAATTTATTTACTGCATACTAGTGCTCGATACCAAACACTTCACTTAGGTGTTGGACCTGCCTAGCTCACAGTATTTGTGCCTACGCTAGTGCTCAACCCGAACACTTCACTTAGGTGTCGGGCTTGCCTAGCTTTATTTTCAGCACTTTAAAGAACTTAGCATTGATTTGCACAACTTTATTACTTGATTTAACAATTTAGCCACTTAATCCTAGATAGTTATAACTTTTTACACAAGATTTCGAGTTGGATTTCCATCTAATCTCAAGCCACAATCACAGGTGATCAAATATGGAGTGAAAAACATGGAAGAAGCTAGCATTTATCATCTTAGAACAGTGTTATCGAGCTTTGTTATTAACAGACCATATAATTCAATTAATTCAAGTTTCAACTACTGAAGTGATTTATGATCTGTTCTGACCTAGACTCATTTAATATCAGTTCCAACACGTTGGTTACAGGTTCTAAGTGGAACAGTCTAGATGTCATTGTTCAAAATTGAAGTCAATTTAACATCAAAAGTCAAGAATTGAGCAATTTTATGCTAGAGAAATTCAAATTTGAACCATAGAATCATAGATAGCAAGCAAGATCATGCATAATCCTAGACTCCTACCCCACACTTAAACGGTTCTGTGTCCTCACAGGACTAAACTAGAGTAGAGAGATACGAAGAACCTGTGACGAGATGGTCGGTGTAGTGGATGACCACGGATAGCCCGGAGCGGAGCGGAGTAGCTACTCGAGATCATACAAAACAAAAACAACAAAAAGATCAAAAGGATACCGGGACAAGTGTCCCGGATCCACACAGAATAAAAGTCGAACAAAGAAGGTTAAGGGAAATTTTTAAAAATATTTTGACGATTGAATGAGAAACTGAAAGAAGGAAGAGGAGGGTGAATCCGGATTTTAAAGGAATAGTTGGGTGATTTTCAAAATTATTTTCGGCGAAATTAAGAGGGTGGTTTCGCCGAAAATTTTAGTTCAAATGCACTGCCGGATTTCCGAAGGCGTTTTCGCCGAAAATAACCATATGGTTTCGCCGAAAATATCAGTTCAAATGGCTGTTGGTTTTCAAAAACTATTTCGCCGAAATCAGAAAATTTTCGAACCGAAAATAGGAAACAGGAAGACTCAGTTGAAAATCCAAAAGGTGATTTCGCCGAAATGGTAGGGTGATTTCCCGAAAATGGTAGGGTGATTTCGCCGAAATGGTAGGGTGATTTCGCCGAAAATGGTAGGGTGATTTCGCCAAAAATTTTGAACTGTTCGGGTTTAAAATATTTTCGCAAATCCGGCCAACTTCAGAAAATCACAGTTAAATCCACAAAAATCGGACCGACCTCAATCAACTTGCTACTGACTCTATGACATGCAAACAACTCACGAAAAATATGAAATCAAACAAACTGACACTTTGGCTTCCCGAAACTGACTCGAACGATGAAAAAGACTGACTCAATAATTAAAAAATGGACTCCAGCCGTGGGTTGCCTCCCACGAAGCGCTCTCTTTTAACGTCCTTGAGCCGGACGGTACCTGTTAGGGACCCCAACTCAGAAGTTCCTTGAAGTCAATCGTCTTCTTCAAGGATAGCGGTTGAGTGCCATGTAGCACTCCAGCAGGGTGATGTAACCGGTAGTGTTCCAGTAGATCGTGGTTCTGGTTGGATGACCAGTTCTTCTTGAATTCCCCTTCTGGAGGAGGAAAGAGGTAGCACGGAGCGGCATGTTCAATGAGCTCCATCTTCTCCACCTGATGCTCATCAAGAGGTCTCTCGGGATCGAGTGTGTATACTTCCAAATCCTTGATGTCTTTGATTCCCACGTGCTCGTCTCTGGCTTGATCTATAGGTTGGCTCGGCGGAAGCTCGATTGAGGATATCTCCTCGATTTCTTCGTGCTCCTCTTCGGCTTCAACTTCAAGATGGATTGGCTCTTCGTCTTCATCAACCGCCACTGCCAAGGATTCTTCATCAGATGCTTCTAGCTCGCAATAGTCATCGGTGAGATTGTCATGTTCATCTTCATACAGCTCTTGAGCATCTTCTTCCATTAGTGGATTTGGTTGCTCGAGCTCGATATCCACTACGTTACGAGCTTGCAGCTTCGAAATGAGATCATCCAAGGCGGATTCTACTCTTGCCGTCTGTTGTCGATTTTGATGAACCTGTGAGTTTATCTCTTGTGAGCTTGTAGCTCTGTAGAGATATTCTCCAAGAAGGATTCTATTCTCGTCGTCTGTTGTCGATGCTGATGAGCTAGTATATACATCTCTTGGTTATCCTCAATATACGGTGCTTCATCGACATACCACTCTTGGTACTGGTCATCCCACCAGTAATCCTGCATAATTAAAACTCAAAAACACTACCCAGGTAAATCATGAAAATATGGAGGAAAATTAAATGGTAAGGCGGAAAGGTAGAAGAATAATTTGCCAACTCTTCTTTCAAACAATTAGAAGAGTCCCCGGCAACGGCGCCAATTTGGTGAGCATGTCGTTGTGATGCGTTCAACCAAATAACTACTAATGCTAAGAAAAAGCGTATAGCAGATCGTATTCAACTCGAGGTTTCTTGAAGAAGCTGGCAAATTACTCAGGTTAAAACACGTTGTGCGTGGTGTGAGTTCCACGACTTCTAATCTATTAAGCAAAGGAAAACAAAAGACAGAAAGATTAAAAGATTGACTAACGGGAAGATAGACGAACTTAGATTTCGAATCCCCCTTAGATCACCAGAGCAACGGCAATCACAAGATCAGCGGTTTTCAATTCTAATTCAATCGGTTTCTATACACCACCATAACTCCTTACCCTTAGGTTTAATACCGGCGAACATTCGCTCTATCCGTTCTAACTACCAAGATTAACTAGCCGCCCGGGTACGGTCGCCTCTCGCAACGACTTAATTAACTGGTGCAATTACTAGTGATTAATGAGTTACTCTTGCAGTGAATTAACCCTAACCGGTTCCTACGAAAGGCACGCTCCAATTATAAGGTTAATTGTTCAATTCGATGTTCTAAAGTAAGGCGAGCGTTCGCTTCTATCCTTAGCTTAACAAGAATCTAATCTAGGGGATCAATTCAGACAAGAAACATGAACAATGAAGAACGAATCAAACATGCAAAGAGAAACTGATTGAACTTCGAATCTAATTACCGCCGATCCATGACCGCTTTAAAGCCCTGGGTCACTTAGGGTTCATCTAATCTAAGCTCTACAAGTTCAGTTACTCATATCAGAAACAAGAGAATCAAAGGCAACAATGAAGATCATCATACAGAGGAAGAACAGATAAGAACTGAAAAACCTAATTCTGACGACTCCCGCGAAGCTTCAATCTCCTGGATCTTCAACTTTAAGCTCCGAGCTCTCCGAGGTGAAAGGATGGCGTCACGATCTCTCCACGGATCTTCGAACTCTCTAAACTCTATCTATCGACCCTAGAGTCGGCTGACTCTCAAAAGCCTGATTTGTGAAAATATGAATAATGAGTTCCCTCCCCTCAATTCTTGCCGGCTGCTTCTTTAAATAGGTACGTTTTAGGGTTTCCAATAAAGCACCGGATTTGGAAGGGATTTTCGCCGAAAATAATGAAGTATTTTTGCCAAAAATATTCTTGCAATTGAAGACAACGCCGGCTGATTTCTCTGTACTCTATTTTCGGATCGAAGAGTTAATCAATTTCGCCGAAAATACCTTCTGTTGGCGCCAGTGATTTTCCCTTGCATCTTCGCCAAAAACCCTGGGCTCTTTTCGCCGAAGATGTTCTTCTCTTGACATCAGTTGGTTTACACTGTTATTTTCGCCGAAGATGTGAGCTTGTTTTCGCCGAATGTGTAAGTGTGAATGGGCAGATTTTTGGTTTGACTTTGATTGGCTCCTTTGATCGATTCCGGTTCAGTTCCTCGATGTTCCTATGCCTTAGACACGTCCATGGCTACTTTATTTGACGGCAAAAACCTGTGCTTACGCAAAAACACTAGAAAACCATCAAATAGACCCAAAAAGGGCCAAAGTAACCAAATCGGTAGGAAATAGGGTAGTTGAGTGAATATTCGCTATTTTACCCTTAAAACCACGTTCCAAGCAAGGAAATGTCGCTTAAATGAGGCTGATAATCACGTCAAATCGAGTGTCATCAAATACCCCACACTTAAGCTTTTGCTTGTCCTCAAGCAAACTGAACTAGAACACACTCAAATTCACAAACGACACGAGATTAAACTGAGATTCAATTCTAACAATTTGGTTTAGACTGTTCCACGTAGAAAGAGTGACCTACACATGCAAGAACATCAACCAAACAAGTTTTCGATCTCACTAATTTCTGCACACTTCAAGTAGTAGTTTTAACAAAGCTCGTCTCTTGGCAAAACAATTAATCATAATTAACCGACTATGATAACACCAATTCTAATGAGAAAAGACTTTAAGCTCTAGCCATGATGTGGATGCGGAGGTAGGAAAAGTGACGTGGCTATCGACTCAACTTCATCCGTTTCTAGATCTGTGCGTTACATGTTCTAGCTAGGACCGATTTAAACAACAATTAATTTCAAGTTCAATTTCTTCCTTCAATTTATTTACTGCATACTAGTGCTCGATACCAAACACTTCACTTAGGTGTTGGACCTGCCTAGCTCACAGCATTTGTGCCTTTGCTAGTGCTCAACCCGAACACTTCACTTAGGTGTCGGGCTTGCCTAGCTTTATTTTCAGCACTTTAAAGAACTTAGCATTGATTTGCACAACTTTATTACTTGATTTAACAATTTAGCCACTTAATCCTAGCTAGTTATAACTTTTTACACAAGATTTCGAATTGGATTTCCATCTAATCTCAAGCCACAATCACAGGTGATCAAATATGGAGTGAAAAACATGGAAGAAGCTAGCATTTATCATCTTAGAACAGTGTTATCGAGCTTTGTTATTAACAGACCATATAATTCAATTAATTCAAGTTTCAACTACTGAAGTGATTTATGATCTGTTCTGACCTAGACTCATTTACTATCAGTTCCAACACGTTGGTTACAGGTTCTAAGTGGAACAGTCTAGATGTCATTGTTCAAAATTGAAGTCAATTTAACATCAAAAGTCAAGAATTGAGCAATTCTATGCTAGAGAAATTCAAATTTGAACCATAGAATCATAGATAGCAAGCAAGATCATGCATAATCCTAGACTCCTACCCCACACTTAAACGGTTCTGTGTCCTCACAGGACTAAACTAGAGTAGAGAGATACGAAGAACCTGTGACGAGATGGTCGGTGTAGTGGATGACCACGGATAGCCCGGAGCGGAGCGGAGTAGCTACTCGAGATCCTACAAAACAAAAACAACAAAAAGATCAAAAGGATACCGGGACAAGTGTCCCGGATCCACACAGAATAAAAGTCGAACAAAGAAGGTTAAGGGAAATTTTTAAAAATATTTTGACGATTGAATGAGAAACTTAAAGAAGGAAGAGGAGGGTGAATCAGGATTTTAAAGGAATAGTTGGGTGATTTTCAAAATTATTTTCGGCGAAATTAAGAGGGTGGTTTCGCCAAAAATTTTAGTTCAAATGCACTGCCGGATTTCCGAAGGCGTTTTCGCCAAAAATAACCATATGGTTTCGCCGAAAATATCAGTTCAAATGGCTGTTGGTTTTCAAAAACTATTTCGCCGAAATCAGAAAATTTTCGAACCGAAAATAGGAAACAGGAAGACTCAGTTGAAAATCCAAAAGGTGATTTCGCCGAAAATGGTAGGGTGATTTCACCGAAAATTTTGAACTGTTCGGGTTTAAAAATTTTCGCAAATCCGACCAACTTCAGAAAATCACAGTTAAATCCACAAAAATCGGACCGACCTCAATCACTTGCTACTGACTCTATGACATGCAAACAACTCACGAAAATATGAAATCAAACAAACTGACACTTTGGCTTCCCGAAAAGTCTACTGTTTGAAAGAGACTAAAACAACCCGAAATCCCACAACATGGGCATTCTTCTTAGCAAGAATTTTGCATAGGATAATGGCGACCTTCACCATAGCTATGCAAAAAGAAAGGCAAGCCGCATACTGCCGCGCTTTCCCGGGAGAAAACATAGCATGTCGCAATAAAGCTTGATTCGAGGCTCAGCAAAAACTGCCGTCTGTTCCAAAAAAAAGCCCCTTAGCGCCCCGGACGGGAGTGTAGGACGGCCCCGGCGGACATTATGTATGGCCTGCCCCTTGTACTCTATCAGCTTTAGAATCTCAGCTCTTGACACAGATATGAGATAGCTGCCTACTTAAAAAAAAAGATAGTGCCTCCTACTCCTTCTTCCCTTCCAGCGACGAAACCCCAACTACTTTCTAGCATTTTCGGGACTAGCCCGCGACTCGAACGACAAAAAAGACGACTCAATAATTAAAAAATGGACTCCAGCCGTGGGTTGCCTCCCACGAAGCGCTCTCTTTTAACGTCCTTGAGCCGGACGGTACCTGTTAGGGACCCCAACTCAGAAGTTCCTTGAAGTCAATCGTCTTCTTCAAGGATAGCGGTTGAGTGCCATGTAGCACTCCAGCAGGGTGATGTAACCGGTAGTGTTCCAGTAGATCGTGGTTCTGGTTGGATGACTAGTTCTTCTTGAATTCCCCTTCTGGAGGAGGAAAGAGGTAGTACGGCGCGGCATGTTCAATGAGCTCCATCTTCTCCACCTGATGCTCATCAAGAGGTCTCTCGGGATCGAGTGTGTATACTTCCAAATCCTTGATGTCTTTGATTCCCACGTGCTCGTCTCTGGCTTGATCTATAGGTTGGCTCGGCGGAAGCTCGATTGAGGATATCTCCTCGATTTCTTCGTGCTCCTCTTCGGCTTCAACTTCAAGATGGATTGGCTCTTCGTCTTCATCAACCGCCACTGCCAAGGATTCTTCATCAGATGCTTCTAGCTCGCAATAGTCATCGGTGAGATTGTCATGTTCATCTTCATACAGCTCTTGAGCATCTTCTTCCATTAGTGGATTTGGTTGCTCGAGCTCGATATCCACTACGTTACGAGCTTGCAGCTTCGAAATGAGATCATCCAAGGCGGATTCTACTCTTGCCGTCTGTTGTCGATTTTGATGAACCTGTGAGTTTATCTCATTGTGAGCTTGTAGCTCTGTAGAGATATTCTCCAAGAAGGATTCTATTCTCGTCGTCTGTTGTCGATGCTGATGAGCTAGTATATACATCTCTTGGTTATCCTCAATATACGGTGCTTCATCGACATACCACTCTTGGTACTGGTCATCCCACCAGTAATCCTGCATAATTAAAACTCAAAAACACTACCCAGGTAAATCATGAAAATATGGAGGAAAATTAAATGGTAAGGCGGAAAGGTAGAAGAATAATTTGCCAACTCTTCTTTCAAACAATTAGAAGAGTCCCCGGCAACGGCGCCAATTTGGTGAGCGTGTCGTTGTGATGCGTTCAACCAAATAACTACTAATGCTAAGAAAAAGCGTATAGCAGATCGTATTCAACTCGAGGTTTCTTGAAGAAGCTGGCAAATTACTCAGGTTAAAACACGTTGTGCGTGGTGTGAGTTCCACGACTTCTAATCTATTAAGCAAAGGAAAACAAAAGACAGAAAGATTAAAAGATTGACTAACGGGAAGATAGACGAACTTAGATTTCGAATCCCCCTTAGATCACCAGAGCAACGGCAATCACAAGATCAGCGGTTTTCAATTCTAATTCAATCGGTTTCTATACACCACCATAACTCCTTACCCTTAGGTTTAATACCGGCGAACATTCGCTCTATCCGTTCTAACTACCAAGATTAACTAGCCGCCCGGGTACGGTCGCCTCTCGCAACGACTTAATTAACTGGTGCAATTACTAGTGATTAATGAGTTACTCTTGCAGTGAATTAACCCTAACCGGTTCCTACGAAAGGCACGCTCCAATTATAAGGTTAATTGTTCAATTCGATGTTCTAAAGTAAGGCGAGCGTTCGCTTCTATCCTTAGCTTAACAAGAATCTAATCTAGGGGATCAATTCAGACAAGAAACATGAACAATGAAGAACGAATCAAACATGCAAAGAGAAACTGATTGAACTTCGAATCTAATTACCGCCGATCCATGACCGCTTTAAAGCCCTGGGTCACTTAGGGTTCATCTAATCTAAGCTCTACAAGTTCAGTTACTCATATCAGAAACAAGAGAATCAAAGGCAACAATGAAGATCATCATACAGAGGAAGAACAGATAAGAACTGAAAAACCTAATTCTGACGACTCCCGCGAAGCTTCAATCTCCTGGATCTTCAACTTTAAGCTCCGAGCTCTCCGAGGTGAAAGGATGGCGTCACGATCTCTCCACGGATCTTCGAACTCTCTAAACTCTATCTATCGACCCTAGAGTCGGCTGACTCTCAAAAGCCTGATTTGTGAAAATCTGAATAATGAGTTCCCTCCCCTCAATTCTTGCCGGCTGCTTCTTTAAATAGGTACGTTTTAGGGTTTCCAATACAGCACCGGATTTGGAAGGGATTTTCGCCGAAAATAATGAAGTATTTTCGCCGAAAATATTCTTGCAATTGAAGACACCGCCAGCTGATTTCTCTGTACTCTATTTTCGGATCGAAGAGTTAATCAATTTCGCCAAAAATACCTTCTGTTGGCGCCAGTGATTTTCCCTTGCATCTTCGCCAAAAACCCTGGGCTCTTTTCGCCGAAGATGTTCTTCTCTTGACATCAGTTGGTTTACACTGTTATTTTCACCGAAGATGTGAGCTTGTTTTCGCCGAATGTGTAAGTGTGAATGGGCAGATTTTCGGTTTGACTTTGATTGGCTCATTTGATCAATTCCGGTTCAGTTCCTCGATGTTCCTATGCCTTAGACACGTCCATGGCTATTTTATTTGATGGCAAAAACCTGTGCTTACGCAAAAACACTAGAAAACCATCAAATAGACCCAAAAAGGGCCAAAGTAACCAAATCGGTAGGAAATAGGGTAGTTGAGTGAATATTCGCTATTTTACCCCTAAAACCACGTTCCAAGCAAGGAAATGTCGCTTAAATGAGGCTGATAATCACGTCAAATCGAGTGTCATCAGTAGTGCAATCCCCTTCAGCTAGAGAATTGACCCACCTGGCGGATTCTTCTCGAAGTCCTCGAGAGAAGATTTCAGCTAACTGCCTCTGCTCGAATCCATGATGAGGGCAGGTGTAGAGAAGTTCTTAGAATCGATTCCAAGTATCATACAAGCTTTCTCCTTCTTTCTGGGAGAATCTGGCAATGCTGTCCTTGATAGCAGTTGTTCTGGCCGGAGGGAAGTATTCTTCAACAAAGTCCTGAGCCAGAGTATCCCAGTTAGTGTAGTAGCCAGGTGGTTTACCAGTAAGCCACCTCTTAGCAGCGCCTTTCAGAGAGAACGGAAAGGCTCTCAGAGAAAGAGTGTTTTTGTCGAGGTTCCCGTTCTTAAAAGTACTGCAGAGATCAAGGAACTCTGCAAGATGAGTACACAGATTGTCTATGGGCCTGCCTTCAAACTGTAAATCCCTAGAGATCATAGTCAAGAATGGAATCTTGATCTCATAGTCAGGATCTCCTTCTATGCGTGGAACGGCAATGGCAGATCGAACGCTAGTCGCGCTCGGCTTGTTATAGTCTGCTAGACTCTTCTGTGCAGGTGGTAGTGGCGGCGGTTGATCGCCATTTGGTGGTAATCTATCGCCCATGGTAGGAGATGGAGGAGGTGAGAGTGACTCGGTGTACGAAGCGGATGAAGATGACGGTACAGGTGAAGATGGAGATGAGGAACTCTCCTTCGGTTCCTCGATCTTGATCGGAGTGATGAATGGATTGGTTCTGCCTTTCTTCAGAATCTGTGATCGTAGAGGTGTAGCTGAACTGCCTGGTCTCTCTGCTCTCTTGGCCTGTTCGGTTTGAGAGCGAGTCCAAGGACGGTGAGGCATACACCTGTAAACCTACAGATAACAAAGACAAACAAAACCAGTGTAAAATCGAAGTGGGTGGAAAAATGAAAGATGGAAAATAGAAGAATAAATTGTCAGTTCTTCTTTCGAACAATCAAAAGAAGTCCCCGGCAACGGCTTCAATTTGGTGAACCGCCCGGTCGTTGTTATGCGGACGATTCAACCAAATAAACTACTAATGCTAAGAAAAAGCTATAGTAGATCGTATTTCGAGGGTCTCCTATGACTGACTACTTCAAAACTGACAAAGTACTCAAATGCAAACACGTTGTGCGTGGTGTGAGTTCCACGACTTCTATCTCTAAGAAATGCAGAGAAATTAAAACAAATTAAACTAAAGCAGATCGGGAATTAGGGTTTGAAAACAAGGATGACAGATGAACTTAGACTTTGAATCCCCCTTCGTTCCCCAGGGCATTGGCAATCAACAGATCAGCGGATTTCGATTCTCATTCAATCAATTACTAAGACACCACCATAACTCCTTACCCTTAGGTTTAAGACCGGCGAACGTTCGCTCTATCCGTTCTAACTACCAAGATTAACTAGCCGCCCGGGTACGGTCGCCTCTCGCAACGACTTAATTAATTGGTGTAATTACTAATGATTAATGAGTTACTCTTGCAGTGAATTAACCCTAATCGGTTCCTACGAAAGGCACGCTCCAATTATAAGGTTAATTGTTCCATTCGATGTTCTTAAGTAAGGCGAGCGTTCGCTTCTATCCTTAGCTTAACCAGAATCTAATCTAGGTGATCAATCCAGACAAGAAACATGAAGAAGGAAGAACAAATCAAACATGAATGAGAAACTGATTGAACTTCGAATCTAATCACCGCCGATCCGTGACCGCTTTAAAGCCCTGGGTCACTTAGGGTTCATCTAGTCTAAGCTCTAACGAGTTTAGCTACTCATGATTATTACAAAAGAAACAAAGACAAAGAAAGAGTTCATCATTCAGAGGAAGAACAGAAAAGAATCTGAAAAACCTAATTTAGACGACTCTGACAGACTTCGATCTTCGGTAAGTTACACTCCTAGCTCCGGTTCTCCGAGATGGAAGGGATGGCGTCACGATCTCTATCCGGCTCTTCGAACTCCAACTCTTCGCTCCAGAACTTGAGAGGATTCTGATTCGAAAAGTTGTGTTTTGCGAATTATGATTAATTATGATTGTATTTTTGTTTGGGCCGCCGGGTTAAGTATTTATACTTAACCCTAATCAGCCGGATTCCTCTTATTATTTTCGCCGAAATTCTTAAGGAATTTTCGGCGAAAATTCCTTTGTGAATGAAGGCTCCGCCGGCTGATCTCTCTGCCTTGTATTTCGGACCGAACACTTAATTGGTTTCACCGAAAATTCCTTTGACTCGGCACCAGTTTATTTGCACTATTATTTTCGCCGAAGATGTAAGCTTATTTTGCCGAATGTGTAAGTGTGAATGGGCAGACTTTCGGTTTGACTTGATCGGCTCCTTGGATCGATTCCGGTTTGATTCCTCGAGGTTCCAACGCCTTAGACACGTTCATGGCTACTCTATTTGACGGCAAAAACCTGTGCTAACATAAAAACACTAGAAAACCATCAAATAGACCCGAAACGGGCCAAGGTAACACAAATGGCACGAGATAGGGCAATCGATTGAATATTCGTTATTCTACCCTAAAAACCATGTCTTAAGCAAAGAAATGTCGCTTAAATGAGGCTGATAATCACGTCAAATCGAGTGTCATCAACCACTGTTCTGGGTTTTCAAGCCTTCTTCAAGAGCAATTGTTCGAAAGCGATACCCATTAATGTCATAAATAGTGAACCTCCTTGCATGAACATTTGGTCCCCTAGCCAGTGTCATCAAATCCTCACTGTGACTTGTGGATCCGTCCAAAATCTGTTCACATTATGGATATGTCAGTTTTTTGATTGCATATATCTATAACTAACCTATGTACTAGCTCGAGAGTAATAAGAATACCTTCTTCTGAACCCAGCTAACAAGCTTTTTGTGCACTGCTTTGTTTATCGCAGTTTCACTAGCACGCCTTCCCAACTCTCTTCTAGTTTCCGCTTCACACTCTCTAGAAGACAAATATATGTTAACATTGGTATTGCATAATTGATGGATATGGTAAATTTGTAACACTCTATTTACCTCAACAATGGTTGTGCGGCTGGACTGTTCACCAACACGTAATGGAACGCTTGAGTCCACTCTAATTGTGAAAGTTTGAAAGAGTCACCATTTCCTATGGGTACACCTTTCGAAATGAGAATGGAGGCTTGTTCGTCGGTCAGAATTTCTGGCTCGGTCGCGACATGTTTTTGCATATACTTGATGTGATATAAGTTGATCATGAAAGACAACTTGGTATGACTTGTACAACCATCATATAATGGCACTTCACCATCTTTCAATATGCGGAAGAACTCATCATCTGGTTGCAAGCTGGGTAAATCTGGCATTGGTACATCACCTCCTTGTGGGAATTCATCATCATCGAGACGCACGTTGGGGTTATCATGTGACCCCCGTATTTCAAATGCGTCATTGAACATGTTCTGTAATAAGTCTGGCTCAAGTACTGGTTGTTCCTCAACCAGTAATGGCGGAGTTGCTTCTTGATCATGAATGATTAGTTCTGGCTCAAGTATAGAAGTTGATGCTCTGAAGTCGGTGATTAACTCTCCATGCAAATTCCATACATCGTATGAAGACGGAAATGCCTTTGCCAGCAAGTGTTGATTAACTTCACTTCGTGGCTTCCACTTCTTGAAGTTTCATTTTGGGCAAGGACAGAGTATATTGACTCCATCAATTGCGTTGGAGATTGCAAAGTCAAGGAATTGTTGAATGCCAGCGTAATACTCATGAGTATGACGCGGCTTTCGAATCCAAGACTTATCCATCTATATTGAACTAATGAGTGTCAGTTTGAATTTGTTATCAAGTAATGAAAAATAAAAAAAATATTTGTAATCAACTTAGCTTTACGCTAAGTTTACCTAATTATAACAGTAACTCGTTCAAATACTGTATTTACAAACTTAGTTTGACATAAGTTGGTAAATCTATACAGTAATGTTAAGTGGTTAAATATATAGGTTACTACCTAATAATTTATATGCATATATTTCACTTGTACATTAAAGGATGAATAGTTACTACCTAATAATTTACATGCATATATTTCACTTATACATTCTAGCTAATTTATAGGTGTATGTAAATTGTAATAGATTTTTCATGCATATACTTTGTATAACTTATAGTTGTAAATATTCTATACATAAATTTGTTAATTAGTACAACATATTTGACTTATAAATTTCATGTGTAATTTATATTTATTAAAAAACACAATTTACATGCATATATTTATTTTAAGAACATGAATTATTACAAGAATGTCAAGTTACATGCATATTTTTACATTAATTTCAAACACATTAAAATCCAAAAGTATGTAATTAATAAAATACCTTATTTATATCAAATTGTTACATGCATAGAATAAATCAAAATTCGTTATATTCAAGATTATTATGTTAAAAATTGGCATATTTTTCACCATCAACATGTTAAGAATTGGCATTAATGTATTATAGTTTTAAGTCTCGTACCTGGAAATTGAAGAGAGAACTTTATAATACAACCAACGAACGTTTGAGAACAAAAAATGTAATGCAAAACCTAATACAGAAAAAATGATGATAATCGTATGAGAATACAAAATAAATCAAATTAGTTATCAAATATGATGAACAAGAACAAAAAAATTACCGAAAAAAAACAACAACAAAATTCCGGAAACAATCCCGACGCACTGCCGCAAAAAAAGAATTAGTGAATCTCCACGAAATCTACGAACGAAGGAAACCGATCAGAATCATGCCAAAAAAAACATTGAACAAGACAATGAAGAACTGCTGATCTTACCTTAGAAAATCGATCTGTTTTACGAACAATCGAGTCTAAATCAATGGCGTAAAATCGGTCTGCTGTCAAGAACTGATGATCTTACCTTGATGAATCTGGGGAAAGAAGCCATCAGAAACTAGTTTAATATGAAATCAAGAACTCGGTTAATATTAAAATTGATCTGAGTAGATTATATTACTCACCTGGAGATGGTGGAGATTGTCGGTGGAAGCGGCACTACGTCGGAGAGGGGCCTTAGACGTCGGAGGGGGCTGTGGGACGTCGGATGAGGGGTTTTAGAAGTCGGAGGGGGGCTATGGGACGTCGGAGGAGGATCTGGGACGTCGGAAGGGGGCTATAGGACGTCGGACTCGGGCTATGGGACGTCGGACGGGGGTTATGGGACGTCGGAGGAGGCTCTGGGACGTCGGAGGATGGCGGAATAGGAGACAAACTTTGTCGGAGGCGTCAAAAGAGAGGAGAGAAAGAGAGAGTTTCAGAAGAACTGAATGGTGCCCGTGAACTTCAGGGGGGGTCATTCAGTGGTTTGTCGCAGGCCTAGGCGTTTTGTCGCAGGTAGCCTGTGACAAAGCCAGTCACAGACAGAGCTTTGTCGCAGGCCGCCTGCGACAAAGCCCGTCACAGACAGGCCTTTGTGGCAGGCCGCCTGCGAGAAGCCCGTCACAGACATTGCTTTGTCGCAGGCGGCCTGCGACAAAGCTGTCACAAACAGCGACCGGCCTGTGACAAAGCGCACCGCCTGCGACGAGCTTTGTCGCAGGCCGTGTCTTCTGTCACAGGCGGCCTGCGACAAAACAACTGTTCTGTTGTAGTGGATTACCATAAGAAGACTTACTTTGGTTGTAGTCTCGATTGTAAAGCCCCTCTTGCCGATATCCTTTATAGCCTAATTGATTTTGGGGGTAACCCTTGGAGATGTAGTGAAGTTCCCTTTCATTCATGGGGTATGTGGCTCTAAAGTTCTTGCTTTCACATCCATTATGCACGCACGAACCACACCAATTACAAG
Organism: Linum lewisii; assembly: GCA_034768395.1. NCBI lineage: Eukaryota > Viridiplantae > Streptophyta > Magnoliopsida > Malpighiales > Linaceae > Linum > Linum lewisii. The sequence continues at coordinate 56,264,772 of CM068299.1, forward strand.
GCTCAATGCCACTCTTCTTACTCTCGAACTTGTAACACTCCCTCTCAGGATGCTTTAGATCTCCGCACCTCGTGCATTCAACTCCCTTGGAATCCAAGGTGTTCGAAGACAAAGAGAAGCTAGAGCTTCCCATAGTGAGCTTGTCAACCTTGGTTTGCAAGGCTTTCATCTCCTTCAAGTGCTTCTCCATTAAGGATTTCATCTTGGAGTCTTCAACCGCGCTAGCAACCCTCGAAGTGGCCCTTCGGTTCCATGTTTGACTTTCCTTGGCCACTTGCGCATAATGTTCAAGGGCCGCATCTGGTTCTATTTGAGTAATCTCACCTTGGGCTAGTTGGTTGGCAATCATCGTAGTAGCATCATTCAAAGAGTTGCCAAAGAACTCCGCCAATAGTGCCTCTCTGAAACCATGATGCGGGCAAAACCTTAGAAGCTCTTGAAAGCGATGCCAACAATCATAAAAGATTTCGTCGTCTTGTTGCATAAATCTAGCAATCTGAGCCTTGTATGCCGAGGTCTTGGAAGGAGGATAGAATTCTTCTAGGAAAGCTTGAGAAAGAGTGGACCAATCTCTAAAACTTCCTCCCGGTTGACTACTCAACCACCTCTTAACCGCTCCTATAAGTGAAAAGTTGAAAAGTCGAAGCTTGAGCACGTCCTAAGAGACCCCTCTTTGATTGAAGATGTCACAAATATCTGAGAACGTCTCAAGGTGGGTGGCGGGGCACTCTTCTAGACTCCCATGGAAAGGTTGATTCTTGACCAAATTGATGTAATGGCCTTTAAGCTCAAATTGGTCAGCTCGGTGGTGGTATGACACTTTTCTCTTGCTCTCCTACTAGTGACTTGGTGAAGTCCGCTAGAGCCCTTCTTTCTTGAGCCATCTATGAATATAAAGAACTTGAGATAGCACTCAAAGTGTCCTCACTGTCACTTTTTGAGTCTAAGAAAGAGGATTTGGAGTAGGTTTCACATTCATCCACGAAGTCATTCTCGAAGACCTCCAAGTCGCCCTTCATGCAAGCAACAAAAGACAAACAAGGTGAAGATTCCGCCTCTTAAAACTACAAGCAAGCAAAAGAAAAAACAAGCTAACAAAAGAAGCAAAACAAGAACTAAAACAAACACAAAACAAGATAAAACAAAGGGGGAAGCAAAAACTTAAAGCGAGGTAGAAGAAAGCAATGCTTCCAATCCTTTCAAACTTTAAAGAAGGCTCCCGACAACGGAACTAAAATTTATCAGAGACGGAGAGTGAGGATCCCTGAATGAAGTTTACTCATAGTGGAAGGGGTGATATCAAAGGGGTGGAACAACAATAACTCAACAAACAAGGACACAAAGAGCACGAAGAATAAGAGAACGACACAAGATGAAACACACAACGCAATCAACGAAGGAAGATTCACAGGAAACGAACTGGAGGAGCAACCGGGTTTCATCTATAAGCTTGGGGGCCACTAGGATGGGGAAACTGGGTTATTGGGGGAGTTTTTGCAAGACTTACACAATGCTAATCCTTCAACCACTTCAAAGAATTTTAAGCTAGAATCTAACCTCATGCACCAATGCAAGAAAAAGCTAACCACTCTCACTTGGAAAACTTGACAAAACAATCTTGCATGCCACATGTTTGATGAAATGCCTAAGTGAGAAATTCACCTAAAAGACCAATCTACATTCAACTACTCTCACTTAGCACATATAGATCAGTACACAAGCCTTTATCTTGGGTCCTAACAAGAATCAAATGAATTAGGTACCATTCACCCAACACTCAAGGCTACAAATATGCATATCTCACCATCAACATCCCAAGCACAAGAAGAGAATGAAATTGGAACAAGAGAAACTTGCATAAACATTACAAGAGAATCAATCTTGCATACACAACCCCAACCACTCAATTACACCCCATGGTTACCCTTACACCCATTGAATCACCCCTTACCCCAACCCTAGGTCTAGTGTGTCATGGAAGAGAGAAGAAGACAACTACTCCTAAACAAGAAACTAGGAGAAGAAGACATTCTTAACTCTTGAATGGTCTTGGGATGGATGGATGATGGATGGAGACCTTGGGGAATGGTCCTAGGAGAGTGGAGAACTTCTTCTTTCGTCAAGAAGCCTTGGAGGCACGAAAATTTTGAACTCCCCTAAAAAGAGTTGAACTCATGCATTATATAGTGCTGAATCAAGGGGGCGCGACCGCGAGAATTGGGTGACCACGGACGTGAGATTTGAGAGGCCGCGGGCGTGGAGGCCGGTACCGCGGGCTAGAAGGCCTTGGTCACCATTTTCGCCGAAAAACCTTTGGTGGTGATTGCAGGTTTTTAAAGTGCGGCCGTGATGGCCAATGGCGCGCGGTCTGTAGTCTTTCCTAGGTGCCAACTTCACGCAATCATTCTAGGAGCTTCAGACCTCCAAATGACGAACCGTTTGAACTCGGTGAAAGATATCACGGCGCTCTCTAACCATGTGACCTGAAAGAACATAAAAACACTCCAAACCAAGTGAAAATGGACTATGAAAGTCCCTAGTCACCATAATCAGGTATAATGTCGAAACAAGGCAAAAATGGAATAAAATCATGGAAAAGGGGTGTAAGACATCTAGAAAATGTGGTTAAGTGCGGCGGGAAAGTGATATAATTTCCATGCATCACAGCCTTAAAGTCTGCAATCCTGCCCATGTCATTGGAAGTGACACCGGCTTGGATAGAAGCTTTCAGCCCCTCTAGGAAATTTTGCTTCAGCTCATCCTCCTTAAGCTCTGGAGCTCCCTAGTACCATGTGCTAAGACGCACAAAAACCTGATAGTACTCAGCCATCGACTTCTCTCCCTACTTCAAGGTCTGAAACTCCAACCTCTTAGCCCGCTGCCAGGTTGCCGGCATGTACTCGTTCCTGAATACCTGCTTGAAACATTCGAACCCGATAGAAAAAGGATCCTCCTCCACAGCTGCCAAGTTGCTCCACCATTCCTTAGCATCTCCTCTCAACAAGAAGATGGAGTAGCGCAGCTTATGCTCCTCAATGGCACCCATGAAGTTGAATGCATGCTCATTCTCCCTCAAACACTCTAGTGCTAGTTGAGAATCCGAAGTGTTCCCCTCGAATGTCATGCCTCCCATCATCAGAAGTCGTCCAAAGTCCAGCGCCGTAGCAGGCAGGTCAGCAGCATGAACGTCATGGCTACCAGTGGTGCTATTCCGGTCACACCTCCCATGTTCAGTTATCTAGTTCAAAGTCTTCTCTCAAAATTTCAACTATCATTCTCTCTCCCAAGTGTGGAACATTCATGATAGGTCAACCTGGTACAAAGGTGGTTGGTGACAACTCAACAACACTGCAGTTAATGAGGACTGGCTTCGCCGTATCAAGAGAGCTGATAGAGATCTATAACCCCCTTGAAAAGTCCCACACAACCCTTCACTTTTGAATAATCTGTTTTCAATTTGTTTTTAGCTTTTGGGACCTCTATGAAAGATGGAGAATGAAGAAGCTATCAGTTCCCTCCTTTCACAAACAGCGCAGATGTCCTGTGAAGAACCATTCATGCAGCTGGCCAGACATCCGGGAAAACAAAAGAAAGCTTCTTGAAAATATTTGGTAGGTAGATTCATCAAAAAACGACCATGTTCGGTCTCATCTGTAAAAAATAATGCTCAACGGGTTTGGAGGCTAGAAGGAGATGTGATAGTGAAAGGATTAGCTATGAACCTATTCCTATCCACCTTTTATGAAGAGGCTGACAAACAGTGAGTAGAAAATGAAAGTCTTTGGAACATAATGCAATCTCACCTGGTGATGAGAGGATGGGAGGACTACCGGAGCCCTGATAATGTAATCATTGATGCTACTGTGGCGTGGTGAGAGTCCATGGCTTCTCCCCTGAACTGAGATGCAGAGAAAACATTGATCATATAGTTGGCCTATTCAAATACTTTGACGATGTCGACCCGAGTTGGGATGAAAAGGAAGGCTGGAAAGATTACATCAAGGTTAAGATGGCTGACATAGACAAACCACTCCCGGCGGGTGATGAACATAGTCGTTGTGATGCGTTCAAACAAATAACTAACAAAGCTAACAAAAGCTAGGGTAGATCGTATTCCAAGGGTTTCCTCTACTTCCTTACTCAAAGGTGTTGACAATTTGATTCAAGTTTAAACACAAGTTGTGCGTGGTGTAAGTTCCACGACTTCTATACTAAAATGCAAAGACAATTTGAAATGAGAATTAAAGTAAAGAAAGATTGAAGATTGATTGATTGACTAGAAAGATGACAGACGAGCTTAGACTTCGAATCCCCCTTAGATCACCAGAACAACAGCAGTCAACAGACCAGTAACTTTCGATTCTAGTTCATTCAGTTCATAGACACCATCATAACTCCTGACCCTTAGGTTTAAGACTGGCGAACGTTCGCTCTATCCAATCTAGCTACCACGATTAATTAGCCGCCCGGGTACGGTCGCCTCTCGCAACGACTTAACTTAACTGGTGCAAATTCTAATGATTAATGAGTTACTCTAGCAATGGATCAACTCTAATCGGTTCCTACGAAAGGCACACTCCAATTATAAGGTTGATTGTTCGATTTGGTGTTTTAAAGTAAGGCGAGCGTTCGCTTCTATCCTTAGCTTAACAAGAATCTAATCTAGGTGGCCAAACCAGACAAGAAACACAGAAAACGAAGAACAAATCAAACATGAAAGATGAAACTGAATGAACTTCGAATCTAATCACCGCCGATCCGTGACCGCTTTAAGCCCTGGGTCACTTAGGGTTCATCTAATCTAAGCTACACGAGTTTAGCTACTCATATTCAATACAGAAGAATCGAGACAAACGAAGAATACATCTCAGGTAGGAAGACAGAGAAGAACTGTAAAACCTAATTTTGATGTTTCCTGACAGCTTCAACCTGCTGGATCTTCAACTCCTAGCACTGGCTCTCCGAGGTGGATGGATGGCGTCACGATCCGCTCCTGGCTCTTTGAACTCTATCCACTTGCCCTATCTCTCTCCCCGTCTTGGTTTGTGTGTGTGTGTTGTAAAATTGTAAAAGTGTAAGTCCCCCCTAGATTAGCCGTCGAATTCTGTATTTATACCTAACCGAGATTTTCTGATTTCAACTAGGATATTCGCCGAAAATAATGGAGGAATTTCAGCGAAAACTTCTTCCTACTTGGGGCAGTGGATTCCTTCTTTCGTTTTCGTCGAAAACCCAAGTGTATTTTCGCCAAAAATACATGTGTAAATGGGGCAGGCGTTTTCTTTGACTTGAGCGATCTCTCTGGTTGATTTATGTGTGATTCTTCGGGGTTCCAACGTCTAAGACACGTCCTCGGCTACCGTATTCGATGGCAAAAACCTGTGCTATCATAAAAATACTAGAAAACCATCAAATAGACCCGAAACGGGCCAAGGTAACACAAATGGCACGAGATAGGGCAGTCGATTGAATATTCGTTATTCTACCCTAAAAATCATGTCTTAAGCAAGGAAATGTCGCTTAAATGAGGCTGATAATCACGTCAAAACGAGTGTCATCAAATACCCCACACTTAAGCTTTTGCTTGTCCTCAAGCAAACTGAATAGTGGTGCTCATGTTCACAAATGATAAGATCGGTTAAATTGGAGCTCAATCAAACATAATGAATCATTAGACAGCTCGATCCTAGAACAAGAAACCTAACATGCATACAAATCAGCCAAATTACCTGGTCCCACTAATAAACTGCACACGACAAGTAATTAGCAACCAATTATGCACGAATTTGACCTGACCGACCAGACTCCTCACACAGGAAATATTTAGTAAAATGGGGAACTCTCGCTCTCTGTGTTTAAGGACGTGTTTCTGCTCTCGATCATTTTCTGTTACCGAATTCTGTCATAAGTTTGCATTTCAACCACATCTCCACCATTGTGACAACACGAGTATCTAGTCAAGAAGGACTTCCCTGCTAGGACCGTAATGAAATCTACACTACTTGGGTTTATAATGAGATGGATGATGGGAATGTATGATGATGGCTTTGTGCGGTGTAGCTTTCGACTAACTTCCCTCGAATCTAATCTGCGGCTTCCTACCGTCTAACCAAACACGGGCGGAATAATGAACGCTCGTCCTATGATACCCTCAAGCAACCTAGCACTTATTCTTTTTCTTTACACGATTTTTTTCTTTTCAACTTTTCTTTTGACTTCGTTCTTCCTTTTGTAGGGAGAAGAACGTTTTATTGAACTAGAAACTTTGAAACTTTTCTGATTTTTCTTTTCTTCATTTTTTTTCGAAATTTTCTTTCTTTTCTTACTCTACTTTACTTTTTCTTTGTGCTGATTTTCTTTTAGTTGCTAGAGGGATTTACACGTCTGGACATATCAGCTAAGACCACCTGTTTAATGGCTATAGGCAGGTTACCACAGACCGACTTCCGGTAGGTCAATCTAGAACTATAACCACAGGGGATCAACGGGGAATGAAAGAAGTGGGAAATGGCTGTAATGTATTATCAAACCGAAAGAATAGGCCAAGCTCAAGGGTTTAAACCTAGTGGATTTATCATTTGGTAGGCTATCTGGCTTAGTAGCTGAATCTAGGTGCCCCTATCCTTCTAGAACTCGTGTCATCGTGTGGTCTTGAGTAGGTCTCATGCAAATTCTAACTCATTCAAGTAAACAGAAAACCACTCAGAAAGAATTGAAATTGCAAGTTACGTGCAATGGATCAAAAGCTCACAGTTGGTTTGCTAGTCGGATTCGGTCATTTTCATGCAATCAAGGCTACAAACTACAAGTGTGATTTTAAAAATTCTGTTCTGACCAGGCAATTTAGCATCAAAGTAGACAAGTTGGTTTTCAAGTTCTAGGTTAAGCAGTCTAAGCATTATTATGAAGGTTTGAACAACAACTTAACCTCAAAAATCAAAAACTGAGCCATTCTATTGCTAGAGGGACTGGACAGGAATCACGAGGCACACACAAAGATATAGGCAATCAAGATCATGCATGGTTCTCTAACACCCTACCCCACACTTAGGCTGTTCTGTGTCCTCACAGGACTAAACGAAAGTAGAGAGAAACGAAGAACCTGGAGAGTGGAGGGCGGTGCAGTGGATGAACGCGGAGAAGCCGGGGTGGAGTAGCTACTCAAAATCCTACAAAACACAAACAACAAAAAAAACAAAAGGATACCGGGACAAGTGCCCCGAATCCACACAGAATAAAAGTGGATTGAGATCCGAAAAGAAGAAAGAAAAGAAAAAGAAAGGATAGAAACAACCTGATCACTGTTCCGAGGGTGGGGGTGGAGTCGGGATAGGTGAAACGCCAAGCCGCTGCTCCAGCTGCTGTCGCCATGCGATATCATCTGTGTGTCTGGCTGACTGGTCGGCCATGAATTGCTGGAGAATGGACCAACGCTCGTTCTGAGCCTCTTCATGTGCTACTCGGTCCTTCTGCCATTGAAGCGAACCAGCCGAGTAGTCTAGCTGCCACTTCTCAATACGCGCCAGCCTCTCGTTCATCTCCGCGGTGATTTGCGCTCGCGACGGCGGGTGGTCAACTGACTGGGGAATGCGGTGAGGGAGCGATGTGCAACGCTCAATAGTCTCTGACAGGTCGATGCGCCGTGCTATGGCAAGTTCAGCGCCTATATTCTCAATCGGGATACGAGGAATATCGGGGCCCCATTTGTCACCGAGTTGGAGGTTGTCGATCAGAATTGAAATGAAAGGTCCTCCTGGAAGCTCAGAAGGAAGCTTATTGGCGGTAGTGCGCTTGTGAAAGAATCGTGCAAGCCACCATCCGGGATGCAGGTTGGAATCCTCCTCTAAAGCACGGAATAAGACGAGCTCCTCCAAAGAGACATGGTGACGGCTCGACTTGCTGCAATAACACAGAGACTGCACCCAAACATAATGCAAGAATTTAAGAATAGGGTGAAAGATGTCACCGACCGTGGGGTTGACGATAGGCGAGGTCTCATCTTCGCAGCAGGCCCATCTCCACACGGCTGGGTAAGGAGCACTCGTGATGGAGTATGTGTCCTGAAGCCAGCTAATGCTATATCGAAGTTGACGCGCGGATCCAGCAGGCGGCCGAACTCGCGAAGGGACTTCTCATGAAGAACACCACCGAGGCGAAAGGAAATGAATTTCTGCTCACGAAAGGGCTTCGGGGTGAGGCGCCGGAATGAACTCCAGAACTCTTGGAGGCGACAAGCGGGTAGGGGGAGCCGTGAGTGGTCAGCATTGCAAACCGGCTTTATGAAGGGCGGTGTCGATGGTCGAGTGCCAAGCCGGATTGTGCGCCTTGAGACTGTCTAGAGAAAGGATTGCCACTTTGGCCGGAGGAATGTCCTTGATCTTTGAAAGACCTCGAGCTGGTGCGGCTCCAGGGCGGCGATGAAAGGATGTATGGCCCCATTGGCAGGTGTAGGAATAGATGAAATAGGGGTCGCAGGGGTCGGTGCATCCTCGGGAATGATGGCCACAGCCGCCGATGTTTGTGCAGCTGGTGCGGGTCGTCGAGAAGGTGGTGTCTTGCTCTGGCAAGCTGAGGATCGCTGCGCTCTGTCTGCACTGGTAGTCTTAAAACGCTTGGGAGCCCTGTAAAACACAACTCAGAGATGACCAGCATTAGATGACAAGAATCTTACCCCACACTTAAGTTGACAAGTTGGGGTAAACAAATTAACCGAGAGATCATCGAATCAAGATATAGCAGTAAAGAACTGTCAATTCATTTAGCAAGCATGAAGAATGGAATGATTCAGTAACACGATCTCACAGACAACAAGTCACGCTTCTGAAAAGGCCACACAACAATACCAGAACCTAGCCAATTGATACCGACAAAGCAATCATGAAGAATGAGGGAGAACCAAAAAGTCAACCAAAGTCAATCATGCCGAAAACCGAAAGTCAAAAAGCCAAAAGATTCACAATCAAGGGCTGAACAACTAACCGTGTAGACATGACCCGAGAAAACAATCAAAAATCTGAGGAATCGATGAAAAACTTGAAAACTAGGTCGGCCGGAACCGGAGCTGAAAAGCTCCGATTCTAGGGTTTTGGAAGAGGGCTGGTCAAGGGGAAAGGGCGGCTACTGCTGGGGAATGAGGCGGCGGCGGCGGCTGGTCGGTGGTCAAGGAGGCAGCGGCGGTGAACAAAGAGAGGGGGTTCGGAGTGGAGCGGGCAATTTTTTTCGGATGGGGGTGATAATGAAATTCGCGAAAACGAAAACCGACGGAGTCCTTATATACTGGTGAAAAGAGGGAAAATTTTCGGCGAAAATGATGTGGGATTTTCGGCGAAAATCCCAGTTCAAATGAGGAAATAGTTTTCGCCGAAAAGATGGGGGTTTCGGTTCGAGAAGTCTGAACAGGAGAAACAGGTTGATTTTGAACACACATTTTCGGCGAAAATAATGACACATTTTCGCCGAAAATTCATTTGAAAACGGCGGTTGGGGTTTTTTTTTTAACATGGGTTTAAAACAAAAACGACTCAAAATGAAAAGTTACTGACTCCAGCCGTGGGTTGCCTCCCACGAAGCGCTCTTGTTTAACGTCCGTGAGCCAGACGATACCTGGAATCGTGTCACGGTTCCGTTGTGAAGTAGTGCACGTCGATGGAAGAGACAGCTAATCCTTGCAGGTACTTCTTAAGCCTATGCCCGTTGACCACAAAGGCTCTTGATCGTGCAATTTAATGTAGACGCTGCCTAAGGGTGTCTGTCGAAGCACGGTATAAGGGCCAGACCATCGGGATTTCAACTTACCCGGAAAGAGCTTCAATCGAGAGTTATATAAGAGTACTTCTTCTCTAGGGTAAAACTGCTTGATCGTGTTCAATTGGGAGTCATGAATTTTCTTGGTGCGTTCTTTGTATAACTTCGTGCTCTCATATGCGTGGAGTCGGTGTTCCTCAAGTTCCGCGATCTGGTTGTGGCGGTTATTACCTGCTACTGCATAGCTCATGTTCAACTCTTTGTTAGCCCAGAATGCCTTGTACTCAAGCTCAACTGGTAAATGACATGACTTGCCATAGACCAGCTGATACGGTGAGGTACCGATGGGAGTCTTATAGGCAGTTCGATAGGCCCATAAGGCATCATTGAGCTTAGATGACCAGTCCTTGCGAGAACGGCCAACTGTCCTATCAAGAATCCGCTTGAGCTCACCGTTCGTCACTTCCGCCTGACCATTCGCTTGGGGATGGTAAGCCGTGGACATTCGGTGGGTGACGCCAAAGCGTTTGCACACCCGGTTGAATTGTCCGTGGAAGTGGGTACCCCTATTGCTTATGATGAAGCGCGGTGAACCAAAACGAGTGAAAAGACGGGTAAGGAACCGTCCCACCACTCTAGAATCATTAGTGGGTAAAGCTTCAGCCTCAGCCCACTTAGAAACGTAATCAACGGCTACAAGAATGTACTTGTTTCCGTTGGAGGGTGTGAACGGACCCATAAAATCGATTCCCCAAACATCAAAAATTTCTACAGTTAAAGAAACAATTTGGGGCATCTCATTACGGTTAGAGATGTTACCTGATCGCTGGCTGATGACACTCGATTTGACTTGATTATCAGCCTCATTTAAGCGACATTTCTTTGCTTAAGACATGGTTTTTAGGGTAGAATAACGAATATTCAATCGATTGCCCTATCTCGTGCCATTTGTGTTACCTTGGCCCGTTTCGGGTCTATTTGATGGTTTTCTAGTGTTTTTGTGTTAGCACAGGTTTTTGCCGTCAAATAAAGTAGCCATGGACGTGTCTAAGGCGTTGGAACCTCGAGGAATCAAACCGGAATCGATCCAAGGAGCCGATCAAGTCAAACCAAAAGTCTGCCCATTCACACTTACATTTTCGGCGAAAATAAGCATATGATTTCGACGAAAATAATAGTACAAATCGACTGACGCCAAGAGAAGGAGATTTTCGGCGAAACTGAGGAGTTTTCGGACCGAGAAGACAAGGCAGAGAGATCAGCCGGCGGGACTTCCATTCACAAGCATGTTTTCGGCAAAAATAAGTCAATATTTTCGGCGAAAATATCAAAAGAAATCCGGCTGATTAGGGTTAAGTATAAATACTTAACCCGGCGGCCCAAAAAGGATATACCTCATAATAGACAATCATAATTCGCAAAATACAACTTTTCGAGATCAGAATTCACAGAATCCTCTCAAGTTCTGGAGCGAAGAGTTAGAGTTCGAAGAGCCGGATAGAGATCGTGACGCCATCCCTTCCACCTCGACGAATCGGAGCTAGGAGTGTTATTTACCGAAGATCGAAGTCTGTCAGAGTCGTCTAAATTAGGTTTTTTCAGATTCTTTTCTGTTCTTCCTCTGAATGATGAACTCTTTCTTTGTCTTTGTTGCTTTTGTAATAATCATGAGTAGCTAAACTCGTTAGAGCTTAGACTAGATGAACCCTAAGTGACCCAGGGCTTTAAAGCGGTCACGGATCAGCGGTGATTAGATTCAAATTCAATCAGTTCTTTTTCATTTTTGATTCGTTCTTCATTGTTCATGTTTCTTGTCTGGATTGATCACCTAGATTAGATTCTGGTTAAGCTAAGGATAGAAGCGAACGCTCGCCTTACTTTAGAACATCGAATTGAACAATTAACCTTATAATTGGAGTGTGCCTTTCGTAGGAACCGGTTAGGGTTAATTCACTGCAAGAGTAACTCATTAATCATTAGTAATTACACCAATTAATTAAGTCGTTGCGAGAGGCTGACGGTACCCGGGCGGCTAGTTAATCTTGGTAGTTAGAACGGATAGAGCGAACGTTCGCCGGTCTTAAACCTAAGGGTAAGGAGTTATGGTGGTGTCTTAGTAATTGATTGAATGAGAATCGAAATCCGCTGATCTGTTGATTGCCAATGCTCTGGGGAACGAAGGGGGATTCAAAGTCTAAGTTCGTCTGTCATCCTTGTTTTCAAACCCTAATTTCCAATCTGCTTTAGTTTAATTTCTTTTAATTTCTCTGCTTTTCTTAGAGTTAGAAGTCGTGGAACTCACACCACGCGCATCTTGTTTACTTTCGAGTATTTTGCCAGTTTTGAAGTAGTCAATCTTAGAAGACCCCTGGAATACGATCTACCCTAGCTCTCGTTAGCTTGGTAGTATTTGATCAACCGCTTCTGCGACGTTCATCAAATTGGCGTCGTTGCCGGGGACTTCTTTTGATTGTTCGAAAGAAGAACTGGCAATATATTCTTCTACTTTCCATCTTTCACCTTTCCATCCACTTCGATTTTACACTGGTTTTGTTTGTCTTTGTTATCTGTAGGTTTACAGGTGTATGCCTCACCGTCCTTGGACTCGCTCTCAAACCGAACAGGCTAAGAGTGCAGAGAGACCAGGCAGTTCTGCTACACCTCTACGATCACAGATTCTGAAGAAAGGCAGATCCAATCCATTCATCACTCCGATCAGGATCGAGGAACCGAAGGAGAGTTCCTCATCTCCATCTTCACCTGTACCGTCATCTTCATCCGCTTCATACACCGAGTCACTCTCACCTCCTCCATCTTCCGCCATGGACGATAGATTACCACCACCACCACCAAATCGCGATCAACCGCCGCCGCCACCACCTGCACAGAAGAGTCTAGCAGACTATAACAAGCTGAGCGCGACTAGCGTTCGATCTGCCATTGCCGTTCCGCGCATTGAAGGAGATCCTGACTATGAGATCAAGATTCCATTCTTGACTATGATCTCTAGGGATTTACAGTTTGAAGGCAGGCCCCTAGACAACCCGTGAACTCATCTTGCAGACTTCCTTGATCTCTGCAGCACTTTCAAGAGCGGAAACCTCGACAAAAACACTCTTTGTCTGAGAGCTTTCCCGTTCTCTCTGAAAGGCCCTGCTAAGAGGTGGCTTACTGGTAAACCACCTGGCTATTACACTGATTGGGATACTCTGGCTCAGGACTTCGTTGAAGAATACTTCCCTCCGGCCAGAACAACCGCCATCAAGGACAGCATTGCCAGATTCTCCCGGAAAGAAGGAGAAAGCTTATATGATACTTGGAATCGATTCCAAGAACTTCTCTACACCTGCCCTCATCATGGATTCAAGAAGAGGCAGTTAGCTGAAATCTTTTCTCGAGGACTTCGAGAAGAATCTGCCAAGTGGGTCAATTCTCTAGCTGAAGGGGATTGCACTACACTCACTCCTGAAGCTGCTCTTCTTCACTTCGCAAACTGTGCTTCCAAGTCAAGGAACTGGGAACGACGATCTGAAGGATCAAGGAGTAAGCTAGATCTCGAAGCTACAATCAAGGCAGAGGTAGAGAAGCATTTGAAGAAGTCTACCACACCGATCAAGCCGCCGGCAGCTTCTGTCTACGTTGCCGATTGCGAGTGGTGTGGAGCTTGCGCACATAACGGAGGCCGTTGTCAGAATTTTGGTAAGGCAGAAGTCTGGTCTGCCAAAGAGGTAAATTTCATCCAACAAGGCTTCGTCAATAATCAGAATGATTATGCTGGCTACGTAACTTCAGACAGCAAGGGAACTATCAAGACAGACCTCCCTACAATGCTGGGCCAACCACCACCAGAACCAGAATAACCGACCGGTTGGTCCAGCTCAGGATCAGAAGCCAACCATCCGCCGGCAGGTATCTACCAGCCGCCGCATCGCAATCCGAGTAATTATAGAACTGCTCCTGGCAATCGCCAGAATCAATATCTTAACAATACCTATCCAGGGCAGCAGCATCAAAGAGAGAACAATGTCAGTGACCTGGATAAGAAGCTCAGCCAGATCATCACTAGACTCGATGATCATGACAGTCAGTTCAAGGCTCAAGCTCTTCTCAATCAAGAACAGATAGCATCTGGACAAAGAATTGAGCAAGCCGTGAACAACATCTCGAGCATGCTAGCATCTGGTCGACCATTTGGCCAACTTCCAAGCCAGACAGAGCCGAATCCGAGGAAGGAGCAAGCCAAGATGGTAACCGCTCAAAAACTCCCAAACTTAATTGTTGATGCTTGTTCTGTATTGCGCAGGATCGCTGAAACTCCGGAAGAAGAAAAAGAAGAAGAACAAGAACCGGCGCCTAAGGAGGAAGATCCTCCTCTTGCACCGTACGTCATGAAACCTCCTTTTCCAAGAGCATTGCTGCCAAATGCAAGGATCGAGACTGGCATGAAGGGGAACAAGGAAGGATATCCTGACATTCGTATTAAGAAACCTGCTTCTCCATATCCAGCTAAGTTATCTGATCCTGGTTCTTTTACTTTGCCTTTGGTCATTAATGATGTTGAGATTGAACGTTGTTTAGTTGACCTAGGAGCGTCTGTTAATGTCATGCCTATGAGCCTGTTTGAAAAGTTAAACCTAGGAGAACTTGAACCGCCTAGTATGCAACTTGTCTTTGCTGATAGATCACTTAAAACCCCTAAGGGAGAGATTAAAGACGTTGTCACTAAATGTGGTCCGTTCACGTTCTTAGCTGACTATGTGATTATGGATACTAGTACAGATGATGCTACTATTCTCATAGGCCGACCTTTCATGGCTACTACTGGAATGAATATTAACGTTCCAAATGGTTCATTAACTCTAAGGGTCGGCAAAGAAACGAAAATGTTTCGTCTTAAAGATGGCATGAAATATGACTCTAGGAATGAAGAATCTCACTGCCTAGCTGTTGAAACTGTGGAGTTGACTCCGGTCAACTCCTTACTAATGCTTCTTCCAGTGTCTCTAGATCAGTTGTTGCTGCAGATATTAAACAGGTTATTAAGAAGAAGCCAGAAACTTCGGTTCAGAAGCTGCCCAAGAAGAAGAAGGAACTGCAAGCCTCTTCTAAGCCACCGAGCACTAAATCGAGCAGACCTCGAGGAGAGAACAAGAAGACGAAGACCCAAATGGTCTGGAGACCAAAAGTTCTGTCGTCTTCCACCGAGCCAGCTGCACCACCAATTAGTTCCGAGAAACCGGCGCCGGAACAAGTATGGAAGGAGAAGCGAAGGCATCTCCTAAGGAAATACTGACGATCACCGATCCTGGTGATACCAAGCCGAAGAAAAAGAAACGAAGAAGCCGACAGTCCTCATCCCTTCCATCGTAACACTCAAGAAGGATGATCTTTCCAGAGAACTGTTCGGACCATTCAAGTTCGTCGATCATCTTCCCGATGGACATACCAAGCTTTTGCATGCAAACGGGAAGAGATTCACGCTTACCGGAGAAGTCCCGAAGCTGTACTTCATGAACTCCGACGCGAGCGTTAAGGAGAATCTGAGTTGGGATGTCTCCTAATACCGTCCAGGTATCGTCCAGCTCAAGGACGTTAATAAAAGAGCGCTTCATGGGAGGCAACCCACGGCTGGAGTCTGTTTTAATTTTTGTCACCTTGGTATTTTAGAGTCGGTTCGGGGGAGCCAAAAGTGTCAGTTTATTTGATTTATTATTTTTCGTGTAGAGTCTGTGTGTCATAGAGTCAGTTGCAAGTTGATTGAGGTCGTTCCGATTTTTTTGGATTTAACTGTGATTTTCTGAAGTTGGCCGGATTTGCGAAAATATTTTAAACTCGAACAGTTCAAAATTTTTGGCGAAATCACCCCTCATTTTCGGCGAATTCGCCTTTTGGTTTTCACTGAATCTCCCTGTTCATTATTTTCGGTCCAAAGAGTATTATGTTTTCGGCGAAAACAATTTTTGAAGACCAACAGCCATTTTAATTAAAATTTTCGGCGAAATCATATGGTTATTTTGGCGAAATTACCTTCGAATATCCGGCAGTGCATTTGAACTGAAATTTTCGGCGAAACCACCTCTCATTTTCGCCGAAAATATCTTGAAAAATCAGACAAATTCCCACTTAAAAATCCGGAACCACCCCCTCTCTCCTTCTTTCATTTTCGTTCAAACACCCGAAAATCCCTTCCCCTTATCTTTTTAAAATCGTCGCCGCCACCCACCTCTTTAAAACCACCGTCGCCGCCATTTCCCGCCGCCTCCGCCGTTGCCGACCGCCGCCGCTCAACTCCCCTCTCCATTCCAATTCCATCGAGCCCTAGAACAGCCGAATCGGAGCTCTACAGCTCCAGTTCACCGAAACCCCTGTTTTCAAAGTTTTTCACCGATTCCTCCCCACCCGTTCATTTTTAGCAGTCATGGCTTCAAGGTAAGTTCTAG
Organism: Linum lewisii; assembly: GCA_034768395.1. Lineage (NCBI taxonomy): Eukaryota > Viridiplantae > Streptophyta > Magnoliopsida > Malpighiales > Linaceae > Linum > Linum lewisii. The sequence continues at coordinate 56,280,956 of CM068299.1, forward strand.
CAATTTTCAATACGAATCTTTTGACATATGGATTGCTGAATTTCGTTGGGGTTGACTTTCGGTTGACTTTTCGGTTTGCCTCGTTTTGCGTGCCGACTGTTTTCGTGTGAACTAGGTTAGCTGAACTTGTAGAACTGTTCTAGCATTCTTAGGGAGTTCCGTGCTTAATTTCCATATCATTTGGTCATGTGTTGCTATGCATAGGATTGATTCTTTGTGATGTTGACTTTTGTGAGAAATGTCGCTTTGACCATGAACTGTATTTGATCGTTTGGCTGTCGTATGTGTTCTTTCTCGTTCATATTATCGTGCTGCCATTTGAAATCATATTTTACCGTCACTCTCCAAGTTATGATAGTCTTGCCATGATTAGGGTTCAATAAGCTTAAATGTTGACTTTCTGAATGTCAGTTTGACTATTTGAACTCTGATTGTGCTTATCCGATTCTGGCTGTTCCTAAGTATGTATTTTACTGTCTATGATTACCGGTTACTCCGCTTTGCTTACCCCACTTAGTTTCCCTCATTTCTTTGTGAAATTGAGTTTTTCTACTAAGTGTGGGGTAGGGTTTTAGTTGACTAATCTGGTTTCATTCTGGTTTTAGGAACACCACTTATGAGCGCAGGACTAAGGCGCGACTTGATGGCGCCTCGAGCTCAGGAGCTGCCGCTCCCATCACACCCGCCGTTCTGGGTCCTCCACCTGCACTACCTCGCCGGGCTGGACACCATCGCACTATCGCCCGTCTACCTGACTTCTACTTCGAGTGCTTCCAGAAGCTCGAGCACGTTCAGGGAGCTGACGTGCGCCCTTGTCCATGGAGTCCCTCTTCGACCACGACGAGGACTACCACCGGAACGTGCATGATGCCCTAGCACCGGCAGGCCTCCTCGAGCTGACCACATCGCTGCCGAGTTCCCCGACATTGCCTCCAGAATTCTGGGCAACCTTTGATCTGGATGAGTACAAGAGGAAGCAACGCCAGAAGGTTGTGACCTTCTATCTTGGTGGGGTATACAGGCAGCTCACCTACGATGAGTTTGCTGCTCATCTCGGCATCCCCTACGAGCACTATCACGATCATCACCTAGGCTGGGGCGAAGATGATAACGAGGAGGAGTACCACGCTCTCTGGAGCCACATGACAGGTACCTGGCGATCGCCTCGGGGCGAGCAACTCAGTTAAGTCGCTCTCTCACCCTCTCTTTAAATTTATTGATATGGTTTGGCGTAGATCCCTTTTATATGTACCCGACAAGGATCGCCACCATATCCTCAAGGAGGAGCTCATGCTTCTCCGAGCCATCCGAGAGAGCTACCCTCTACACCCCGGCTGGGTACTGGCTCGCATCTTCCGCCAGAAGACCAGGAGGAAGACGCCACCTCGCAGACTCCTGGGGGGCAACTTCATAGGACAGCTCATCCTCTCCTTCGGCATCAGCCATGAATATGGCCCGCACATTCCACGACACTGAGTTAGGATCGTTGGAGGAGACTTGGCGGTTGAGTACGACTTAGAACTCGACCTCAGTCCCCATGTAGCAGCTGATCCTCCACTCCAGCCTGTGGTCGAGTCGGAGGAAGAAGATGATGCTGAGGAGCAGCAGCCCCAGCCGTCGCCAGTATTCCACGACTATATACCCTCGCCACATCATTAGGCAGGGTATCCTCCCCAGTCGCCGCCGCACATTCCCGATCCATACCAGGCGCCTCCCCAACAATCGCCTCACCACCCCGCGGATGTTGGAGAGTTATACGAGCGACTGCAGGAGTGGCGCATCACCGACAACGCCACTCAAGAGGCGCGATGGACTATTATGCAGCAACATATGCGCCGAGCCGACAGGCGATATAGGCACAGCTGGCGTGGCAACGTCAGCTCGGCGAGCACCTCCACTTTCCACCTCCCGGTTCACCGGACCAGCAGTGATGGGTTGTATTCCTTTTCTGGTGTCTTCTTTTTATTTATTCTTTTCGGTTTCGGTCCAACTTTTTTCTGTGTGGATCCGGGACACTTGTCCCGGTTTCCTTTTTATGTTTTATTTGTTTTTGTTTTGTAGGCAGTTGGGAGATTCCCTTTGCTTCGCTTGGGTAGATTCCCTCCGCTCCGAGGACCCGTGCTCATCCCCTACACCAATCATCTCGGTCCAGGTTCTTCTACTTCACTCTGAACTCTAGAATTAGTCCTGTGAGGACACATCCGATTTAAGTGTGGGGTAGGATGCTAGAGAACCTTGCATGAACTTGATTGCCCTTGATTGTGTTTTATGTGTGCCTCGAGATTCCATTCCAGTCTCTCTAGCATTAGAATGGCTCAGTTCTTGTTTTTGATGTTAAGTTGTTGTTCAAACCTTCATAATGATGCTTAGACTGCTTAACCTAGAACTTGAGAACCAACTTGTATACTTTGATGTTAAATTGCCTGGTCAGAACAAAATTTTAAAATCCCACTTGTAGTTTGTAGCCTTGATTGCATGAAAATGACCGAATCCGACTAGCAAACCAACTGTGAGCTTTTGATCCATTGCACGTAACTTGCAATTTAAATTCTTTCTGAGTGGTTTTCTAGTCTACTTGAATGAGTTAGAATTTGCATGAGACCTACTCGAGACCGCACGATGACACGAGTTCTAGAAGGATAGGGGCACCTAGATTCAGCTACTAAGCCAGATAGTCTACCAAACGATAAAATCCACTAGGTTTAGACCCTTGAGCTTGGCTTGTTCTTTCGGTTCGATAATACATTACAGCCATTTCCCATTTCTTTCATTCCCCGTTGATCCCCTGTGGTTGTAGTTCTAGATTGACCTACCGGAAGTCGGTTTGTGGTAACCTGCCTATAGCCATTAAACAGTGGTATTAGCTAATATGTCCAGCCGTGTAAATCCCTCTAGCAACTAAAAGAAAATCGGCACAAAAGAAAAAAAATATAGAAAGAAAGAAAAGAAGCAAGCTTCAGAAAAAAAGGAGAAGCAGAAAAAATCAGAAAAAGTTCAAAGTTTAGTAAAATGTTCTTCTCCCTACAAATGGAAGAACGAAATCAAAAGAAAAGTTCAAAAGAAAGAAAAGAAAAAAATCGTGTAAAGAAAAAAAGAATAAGTGCTAGGTTGCTTGTGGGTATCATAGGACGAGCGTTCATCATTCCACCCGTGTTTGGTTAGACGGTAGGAATCCATAGATTAGATACGAGGGAAGTTAGTCGAAAGCTACACCGCACAAAGCCATCATCATTCATTCCCATCATCCATCTCATTATAAACCCGAGTAGTGTAGATTTCATTACGGTCCTAGCAGGGAAGTCCTTCTTGACTAGATACTCGTGTTGTCACAGTGGTGGAGATGTGGTCGAAATGCATAACCTATGACAGAATTCGGTAACAGAAAATGATCGAGAGCAGAAACACGTCCTTAAACACAGAGAGTGAGAGTTCCCATTGTACTATATATATCCTGTGTGAGGAGTCTGGTCGGTCAGGTCAAATTCGTGCATGATTGGTTGCTAATTACTTGTCGTGTGCAGTTATTAGTGAGACCAGGTAGTCTGGCTGATCTGTATGCATGTTAGGTTTCTTGTTCTAGGATCGAGCTGTCTAATAATTCATTGTGTTTGATTGAGCTCCAATTTAATCGATCTTATCATTTATGAACATGAGCGTTTCTATTCAGTTTGCTTGAGGACAAGCAAAAACTTAAGTGTGGGGTATTTGATGACCCTCGATTTGACGTGATTATCAGCCTCATTTAAGTGACATTTCTTTGCTTAAGACATGATTTTTAGGGTAGAATAACGAATATTCAATCGATTGCCCTATCTCGTGCCATTTGTGTTACCTTGGCCCGTTTCGGGTCTATTTGATGGTTTTCTAGTGTTTTTGTGTTAGCACGGTTTTTGCCGTCAAATAAAGTAGCCATGGACGTGTCTAAGGCGTTGGAACCTTGAAGAATCAAACCGGAATCGATCCAAGGAGCCGATCAAGTCAAACCAAAAGTCTGCCCATTCACACTTACATTTTCGGCGAAAATAAGCATATGATTTCGGCGAAAATAATAGTACAAATCGACTGACGCCAAGAGAAGGAGATTTTCAGCGAAACTGAGGAGTTTTCGGACCGAGAAGACAAGGCAGAGAGATCAGCCGGTGGGACTTCCATTCACAAGCATGTTTTCGGCGAAAATAAGTCAATATTTTCGGCGAAAATATCAAAAGAAATCCGGCTGATTAGGGTTAAGTATAAATACTTAACCCGGCGGCCCAAAAAGGATATACCTCATAATAGACAATCATAATTCGCAAAATACAACTTTTCGAGATCAGAATTCAGAGAATCCTCTCAAGTTCTGGAGCGAAGAGTTAGAGTTCGAAGAGCCGGATAGAGATCGTGACGCCATCCCTTCCACCTCGACGAATCGGAGCTAGGAGTGTTATTTACCGAAGATCGAAGTCTGTCATAGTCGTCTAAATTAGGTTTTTCAGATTCTTTTCTGTTCTTCCTCTGAATGATGAACTCTTTCTTTGTCTTTGTTGCTTTTGTAATAATCATGAGTAGCTAAACTCGTTAGAGCTTAGACTAGATGAACCCTAAGTGACCCAGGGCTTTAAAGCGGTCACGGATCGGCGGTGATTAGATTCGAAATTCAATCAGTTCTTTTTCATGTTTGATTCGTTCTTCATTGTTCATGTTTCTTGTCTGGATTGATCACCTAGATTAGATTCTGGTTAAGCTAAGGATAGAAGCGAACGCTCGCCTTTCGTAGGAACCGGTTAGGGTTAATTCACTGCAAGAGTAACTCATTAATCATTAGTAATTACACCAATTAATTAAGTCGTTGCGAGAGGCGATCGTACCCGGGCGGCTAGTTAATCTTGGTAGTTAGAACGGATAGAGCGAACGTTCGCCGGTCTTAAACCTAAGGGTAAGGAGTTATGGTGGTGTCTTAGTAATTGATTGAATGAGAATCGAAATCCGCTGATCTGTTGATTGCCAATGCTCTGGGGAACGAAGAGGGATTCAAAGTCTAAGTTCGTCTGTCATCCTTGTTTTCAAACCCTAATTTCCAATCTGCTTTAGTTTAATTTCTTTTAATTTCTCTGCTTTTCTTAGAGTTAGAAGTCGTGGAACTCACACCACGTGCATCTTGTTTACTTTCGAGTATTTTGCCAGTTTTGAAGTAGTCAATCTTAGAAGACCCCTGGAATACGATCTACCCTAGCTCTCGTTAGCTTGGTAGTATTTGATCAACCGCTTCTGCGACGTTCATCACTGGCATGCATCACAACGTCGAGCAAAAACGTCGCAGTCACTAAAGATTGAAGGCCAATAAAAACCTGTTTCGAGTACCTTTCTTGCCGTGCGGTTTCCTCCAAAGTGTCCTCCGAACTGTCCTTCATTGCACTTACGCATGATGTCAGCTGCTTCAGTGTAAGAAACACATCTCCGGATCATCCCGTCAAGACTGATGCGGTATAAGAAAGGCTCATCCTAGAAATATGACTTGGCTTCTTTAAAGAACTTTTTGCGTGCACTGAAATCCAGCTCAGGAGGTACAATGCCGTGCGAGAGATAGTTAGCCAGAGTAGCATACCAAGGCTCCTCTGAATCGGTGGCATTACTCAGATCTTGAGCGTGAGGAATTACCAGGGCTCAATAGCTATGCTGTTAACCTGTTCATATGTTTCAACACGCAACAGCTCGTCAGGGAAAGAATCATTGATAGGGGTAGTAGACTTACCTGTTTGAGATTCCTCGAGGCGAGAAAGATGATCCGCTGCTAAGTTCTCTGCCCCCTTCTTGTCTTTAATTTCTATGTCGAACTCTTGGAGTAGAAGGATCCACCGGATCAGACGTGGCTTTGAATCTGCTTGGCTAATAGATGGTGCAGAGCAGCATGATCTGTGTAGACAATGGTATGTGAAAGAACCAGATACTGTCTAAACTTATCAAAGGAGAAAATGATAGCCAGGAGCTCTTTCTCCGTAGTAGTGTAGTTTCTCTGAGCATCATTGAGTGTCTTGCTCGCAAAGTAGATAGGATGAAATCTCTTCTCCTTTCTCTGACCAAGAACTGCGCCAACGGCGAAATCACTAGCATCGCACATGATCTCGAATGGGAGATTCCAATCCGGTGCTGTAAGAATCGGTGCGGTGGTGAGTTGAGTCTTCAAGGTTTCAAAGGCTTCAAGACAGGCTTTATCAAAGACGAAAGGAACATCTTTCTCAAGAAGCTTCGTCATTGGTAGAGAGATCTTGGAGAAATCTCTGATGAATCTTCGGTAAAATCCAGCATGACCCAGGAAACTTCGAACCGTCTTGACTGTGGTCGGCGGGGGTAAGCTGGCAATGGTCTCAAGCTTGGCACGATCGACTTCTATACCTGTCTTAGATATTCTATGGCCAAGAACAATACCTTCTGTAACCATAAAGTGACATTTCTCCCAACTAAGTGCCAGGTTGGTTTCCTCACAACGAGCTAGCACCTTATCCAAGTTAGCCAGACATTTAGAAAATGAGTCTCCATAGACGGAGAAGTCATCCATGAACACCTCCACCACATTCTCTACCAGATCTCCAAATATAGCAAGCATGCATCTCTGAAAGGTAGCGGGAGCATTACATAAACCAAAGGGAATACGACGGTAAGCAAACGTACCAAACGGGCATGTGAAGGTCGTCTTCTCTTGATCATCAAGCTCGATGGGGATCTGAAAGTAGCCGGACATCCCGTCTAAGAAGCAGTAGTATTCATGACCAGCTAATCGTTCGAGCATCTGATCAATGAACGGCAGTGGGAAGTGATCTTTCTTGGTGGCATCATTGAGTCGGCGATAATCGATGCAGACTCTCCATCCGGTAACGGTTCGGGTAGGAATGAGTTCACCCTTTGGATTAGGGATGACTGTGATTCCTCCTTTCTTTGGAACGACTTGGGTCGGACTGACCCAAGGACTGTCGGCAATAGGATAGATGATGCCTGCATCTAGAAGCTTGAGTACTTCTTTCTTTACAACTTCCTGCATCAGAGGGTTAAGTCGGCGTTGGGGTTGTCTAACTGGTTTGAATTCTTCATCAACAACTATTCGATGTTTGCAGAAGGTTTTAGAGATGCCTCTGATGTCTGCTAACTGCAAGGCAATAGCTCGGAGATGCTTCTTGAGTAGCCTAATCAATTGCTCTTTCTGCTCGGGAGATAGATTCGAACTGATGATGACTGGTAATTGGCAGTCCTTCCCCAGAAATGCGTATTCTAGGTGGTCAGGTAGCTCCTTCAAAGTAAGTTCTGGCGGATCCTCGTATGAGGTAGTAATCCGACTCGAAGCTGGCTCAATATGTGTGGGCGCAGTGATGGGTGTGAATGTTGCCTTCTGTTCGTCTAGTTCATCTTGCCATAAGCACTGCTCTGGATCGTCTAACGCATTATCAATCCCTGAAATCAAACACAACTCTAGCGGATCACTAGATAAAGCATTAGTAAAGGATTTGGCCTAGGCCAACTCTAGGGGATCAACAGCATAACATTTATCATCTTGGGCAATAGAATATCTCATGTTATCTTTAATGCAGAATGCAACACTCTCTTGACCTACGCTTAGAGTTAACAGGCCCTGTTTGCAGTTTATATTCACACCAGCAGTTGCTAAGAAAGGTCGACCTAGGATAAGTGTTCCGTCTAACTCACGAGTATCTAAAACAACAAAATCTGCCATTATAGTAAACGGACCACAGCAAACAGTTACATCTTCTATTATACCTCTAGGTAGTTTAACAGACCTATCGGCTAACACGAGATGCAGAGTGATTGGTTTTAGTTGCCCTAGATTCAGCTTTTCATATAGATAAACAGGCATAACATTAATAGAAGCACCAGAATCAACCAGACTGCGATCAATTATAATGCCATTGATAATGCACGGTAATGTAAAAGAACCGGGATCAGGACACTTAGCTGGGGGTGGTGGCGGCTGTCGAATGGGAGATGGCGCACCGAGAATAGACGCGCATTCATTAGTAAGCGTGATAGAGTACGCCTCCCCGTTCTTCACTTTCTTCACGAGATCCTTAAAGAATTTCCCAAGTGGTGGTATGATTTCCACAGCTTCAGTCACTGGTATCTTGATCTCTGCATTCTTAAGAACATTGTACCACTTCTTGTACTGAGTGTCGTGATCCTTAGCCTTGATCCTTGCAGCTTTGGGGAAGGGAATCCGACGAACATATGGTGCCAAAACAGGCTCAGGAGCTGTCCTGGGCGGATTAGGAGGGGGAGGAGCAGATGCTTCTTCTTCCTCTTCTGTGATATCCTCAATTTCTGGCATATCCATGGCGGCACTAGTATCTGGTATTACTTCAGGTTCTGGGGCCTTGGGATCAGTTGTTTGCTTGCCGCTCCTGGTGGTAATGGCTTGAGCGTGTTCGCTCTTTGTACCGGAGTCTGCTTGAAATGCTTCTGGATTAAGGAGAGGATTGCTAGTAAAGAGTTTAGTCATATTATTTATAGCATCCTCTATCCTCTGGCTCTGAGCTCTCTGTCCTTGATTGAGTGCAGCTTGAGCTTTTAGTTGAATGTCATGGTCGTCAAGTCTGCTCATAATCTGACCGAACTTCTTCTCATAATCCATGTCTCTATTGTAGTACGGCTTAGCTTGAGACTGGTGTTGTCCTCCAATGAATCCCGGAGGTCTATAATAAGGATCCACTAACCGGTTGCTCTGGTTTCGTGGCACGTAGTTTCTGTAACCGGCATAGCCTTTCTGATTATTAGCGAAGCCCTGATCGATGAAGTTTATCTCTTCTGTAGACCAGACTTCTGTTGTGCCGAAGTTGAGGCAACTTCCACCGTTATGAGCGCAAGACCCACCCCATCCACAGTCAACTGAAAAGATGGTGGCTGACGGGGAATCGAGGGGAATACCAGCTGCTTATAGGTGTTTCTGAACCTCTGCCTTGATCTGCTCTGCAACACTCACCTGACTCTGACTCTTATTTCCGTCTATTTGCCTCTCCCAGTTTCTAGACTTTGAAGCACAGTCAGCAAAATGCAGAAGAGCATTCTGAGGAGTAAGGGCGGTGCAATCTCCGCCAGCTAGAGAGTTGACCTAGTTTGCAGATTCTTTGCACATACCACGAGTAAAGAATTCAGCCAGTTGTCTTTGTTCATACCCATGGTGAGGGCAGTCGAAGAGAAGAGACTGGAATTCATTCCAAGTATCATACAGGCTTGCATCCTCTCTCTGAGTGAATCTAGAAATGCGGTCTTTATAAGCAGTCGTCCTCGCGGGAGGAAAGTATTCCTCAACAAAATCTTGAGCTAATGTCTCCCAGTTAGTGTAATGACCCGGCGGCTTGCTCCCAAGCCACTGCTTAGCTTGCACCTCTGAGAGAGAAAGGAAAGACTCGGAGATATAAAGCGTTCTTGTTGAGGTTCCCAGACTTGAAGGTGTTACAGATAGCCAAAAAGTCATCTAGATGGGTGTAGGGGTTATCATCTGGCCTCCCTTCGAATTGCACGTCCTTAGAGATCAGTTCTAGGAGAGGAATCTTAATCTCATAGTCAGGATCATCGTCATTAGAAAGCACAGTGATGGGGGATCGAAAGTTGGATGCACGCGGCTTACTGTAGTCCGCAACACTTTTAAGAGTAACCATTGCGGTAAAGGAAGATGGAACGGACGTGATCCGTTTCTGTACCTGCTATGATCTGCAAGAGACAAAAACAAACACAACCAGTGTAAAATCGAAGTGTGATGGAAAATGAAAGATGGAAGGGTAGAAGAATAAAAATGCCAACTCTTCTTTCAACGAAATAGAAGAGTCCCCGGCAACGGCGCCAATTTGATGAACGTAGTCGTTGTGATGCGTTCAAACAAATAACTAACAAAGCTAACAAAAGCTAGGGTAGATCATATTCCAAGGGTTTCCTCTACTTCCTTACTCAAAGGTGTTGACAATTTGATTCAAGTTTAAACACAAGTTGTGCGTGGTGTAAGTTCCACGACTTCTATACTAAAATGCAAAGACAATTTGAAATGAGAATTGAAGTAAAGAAAGATTGAAGATTGATTGATTGACTAGAAAGATGACAGACGAGCTTAGACTTCGAATCCCCCTTAGATCACCAGAACAACAGCAGTCAACAGACCAGTAACTTTCGATTCTAGTTCATTCAGTTCATAGACACCATCATAACTCCTGACCCTTAGGTTTAAGACTGGCGAACGTTCGCTCTATCCAATCTAGCTACCACGATTAATTAGCCGCCCGGGTACGGTCCCTCTCGCAACGACTTAACTTAACTGGTGCAAATTCTAATGATTAATGAGTTACTCTAGCAATGGATCAACCCTAATCGGTTCCTACGAAAGGCACACTCCAATTATAAGGTTGATTGTTCGATTTGGTGTTTTAAAGTAAGGCGAGCGTTCGCTTCTATCCTTAGCTTAACAAGAATCTAATCTAGGTGGCCAAACCAGACAAGAAACACAGAAAACGAAGAACAAATCAAACATGAAAGATGAAACTGAATGAACTTCGAATCTAATCACCGCCGATCCGTGACCGCTTTAAGCCCTAGGTCACTTAGGGTTCATCTAATCTAAGCTACACGAGTTTAGCTACTCATATTCAATACAGAAGAATCGAAGACAAACGAAGAATACATCTCAGGTAGGAAGACAGAGAAGAACTGTAAAACCTAATTTCATATTTCCTGGCAGCTTCAACCTGCTGGATCTTCAACTCCTAGCACTGGCTCTCCGACGTGGATGGATGGCGTCACGATCCGCTCCTGGCTCTTTGAACTCTATCCACTTGCCCTATCTCTCTCCCCGTCTTGGTTTGTGTGTGTGTGTTGTAAAATTGTAAAAGTGTAAGTCCCCCCTAGATTAGCCGTCGAATTCTGTATTTATACCTAACCGAGATTTTCTGATTTCAACTGGGATATTCGCCGAAAATAATAGAGGAATTTCGGCGAAAACTTCTTCCTACTTGGGGCAGTGGATTCCTTCTTTCGTTTTCGGCGAAAACCCAAGTGTATTTTCGCCGAAAATACATGTGTAAATGGGGCAGGCGTTTTCTTTGACTTGAGCGATCTCTCCGGTTGATTTATGTGTGATTCTTCGGGGTTCCAACGTCTAAGACACGTCCTCGGCTACCGTATTCGATGGCAAAAACCTGTGCTATCATAAAAATACTAGAAAACCATCAAATAGACCCGAAACGGGCCAAGGTAACACAAATGGCACGAGATAGGGCAGTCGATTGAATATTCGTTATTCTACCCTAAAAATCATGTCTTAAGCAAGGAAATGTCGCTTAAATGAGGCTGATAATCACGTCAAAACGAGTGTCATCAGCGGGCTTCAAATGTCATGGAGAAGGGGATGCACCTGACCGGATCTACTTTGTCTATAAGAATGTTCCATACTTCTGCGATCATTGTGGGATACTCGGCCACACTATATGCTAATGTGAACAGAAAACTGAATGTGGTGAGGGGAGTCAGGGTAATCAAAGAAAGTATGGAAGCTAGATGAGGGTTGAGACGTCGCGACGAGGGGAGGAAGTAACGTCAGACAAATCCAAAGGGAATCTCAGTCGGCAACGGAGAGGATATCGGTGCTGGAAACCCAACCGACGATGGGATTTTCACCTCCAAGTATTAATCCATCTCATGCCCCGAGGAATTTTCCAACCTAGGGCAGTACACATAGTTGGCATTGAAATAGTGGGGGTTTCCAAGGCGTGTAACATCTCTAACCCATCACATGTTCGTTGAAGATGAAAACCCGACACAAAATCTTCCATTAACCCATGAAAAGTTCTTAAACCTAAGCCCACAGGCCTTCCACCAGCCCAATAATGTCCAAATAATATAGAGCCTTGCTATGTACCACACTAATCTGGACCCAGAACACATCATTACAATGTCGAATATGTACCTGGTGTAACACATGAGGAGCATCAATGACAACCAAATCTCAGAAGTCCATGATCAAATCATGGAAAGGGTTGCCCTCACTAGTAGCAGCACTCCTCCAGGTTTCAAAAAGAACCCCAAATTGTTGCTGGCATACGCTCCTTACTCGATGGACTCCCCATTCCCGTCCTCCAAACCCAACCAGAGGTGCTGGCAAAACCAGTGTGTTAAGAGGAAAGCGCAAGTGAGAGAGGAATTCATGGAGCTGGAAAAGGCTCTAAAGAAACAGAAAGAACCAAGGTCAGAGTATCTAAAGATGGTAATTGCATACTTCCAATTAGGAGAAGGATACAATGAAGTGGCAAGAAGGAAAGTTAGAGCAGCAATGAAACATAAGGAGGGGAGGAATGATAAAACAGAAGCAACAGACCAGGTTCAAACCAGTGATGAGGCTACGGTGGCAGGCCAAATGCCACCCCCTGAAATATGTCCTAAGCTGGAACTATAGAGGTTTAGGACAACCCTCTACAGTTCTGTATCTATAAGAAGTACTTGGCAGAAACTTGTCCTGAAATGGCATTCCTCATGGAAACCAAGCAATGTTTAAACTATATGGAGAGGCTGAGATATAAGATAAGGATTACCAACATCTTTTACATCGACCCCGAAGGACTCTCAAGGGGTTTAGCTCTGGGGTGGATAAAGGATGTGAATCTGACTATCTTGAGATCCACGAGGAACTATATCGACGTAAGAGTGGATATTGATGGGGGTATCTATATCACCTTTGTGTACAAAGCCCCAAAATAAAGAGAAAGAGAGGAAGTATAGCAAGATATTCTAAATCTAAACAAGGATTTAAACGCTCTATGTCGCCTAAATAGTGATTTTAACGCAATCAGAAACCAATAGGAAAAGGAAGTTGTTTGACCGCCGAACATTAGATCAATGAGAGAATTCAATTCGTTCATCGATAAAGCTAGACTTGTGGATATTGAGTATATGGGAGCCAGATTCACATGGAGCAATAACAAGGTAGGAATTGAAGAAGTGAAATAGAGAATTGATAGTGGTTTGTGCAATATAAGCTGGTCGAACCTCTACCCAAACAGCTACATAGCGCACAAAGCAAGGGTGGAATCTGTCCATTGCCCCATCCTCTTAAACATTGAAATAAACAGTTGCAGAAGAGGGCCACACAGAATTTTACTATGAATGAGGATGGAAAGAAGTTGTGTGCATAGAACAGAGTTGGCTAAGAGAGAAAAGCTGATGAGCTACTTGTACCCGGAGCTGCCCCTGACCCGGAGCCAGGTGAAATCCTTCAAGGATAGGATCAATGCATACATGGAGGCTCGGAGCAAGGTGAGGCATGAAGAGGACGTGAAGGGGTTCTTGAAAGGAATTGCTGAAATAAAGGATTTAACCCCCAAGGCCCAAGCCCTAATGATGATGCCAAACTGGGACAAAGAGCCGAATCGAGCCAAATTGATGTTGATGTCGGACGCTGATGCTGGTTCAAACCAGGTGCGAACATCGGATGCTTATGTTGGTCCGAGACAGACGCGAACATCGGGCTGCATGATGCTGATGTTGGGCGCTGATGTCGGTCCTAGCCAGATGTGAACGCAGATGCTGATGCCAGACGTGTCCAGAACCACGCCACAGAATCCACCCGCGACAAGAAATCTGACAACGATATGGATTCCCATCCAGATAAGGAAACCCTGCTGCCACACGAAGAACCTCATGTTTCCAAGTCCTTTTAGGAGTAGAAAACACGGAGGCCACACATTCCTTGCCAGAATAGGACATGGTCACCTAATCTGTGTTGGTCACGGCCACGGTCACCTAATTAGGGTTTAGGTATTTTTAGATAGTTTTAGTTTCTCTTTCTGATTTCTTCCTATTTAGTCTTTTTTTAGGAATATTTTGGAGAACTCTAGAGTTAGAATAGAAGTATGATTAGGAGAGTTTGTTCCCGAATTCTCACCTATAAATAATGGCCTTTGGCCATGATGTAGGAACAACTCAGAATACACTTAATTGAATTTCAGAACTTTGTTCTTGTTTCCTTCAAGCTTTTGCTTGTTGTTGCTTAGCTTAAGGTTTGGTTTATCGTGACTCAAGGTACACACCCTTGACTGTGTGGCACCATTCGACTTGGACACTTAGGGTTCCTAGCTCTTTATAGCTAGTGGGTCAAGTACTCTCCATCCGGCACTAAGGTTAGACTCGTCATCCTGTTACATAACTTATTGGTACATGGTCACTACCCAGGGTTGCAGACGGTTCATATCAAAAGCTCAAGTGATAAGTTGAAAGGCTTTAGTATGAAGCTCACACAATGGAAGAAGTAAACAATCGGGGTTAATAAGGAGAAGATTGAACAACTTCTGGGTGACCTCTAGTACGTACATTCTATGATAACCACCACTGGAAGACAAGAAGAAGAAAAATGGTAAGAGAGGCGTGAGGGTGTGCTGGAAAATTGAAGAAGAATATTGGTCACAAAGAGCAAGGGTGAGTTGGTTGAAGTTAGGCGACAAGAACACGAGCTTTTTCCATGCTTCTACAATTCAGAGGAGGAAAATAAATAATATCAGCAAACTCATGGGGAATACAGGAGAGTGGATTGAAGAGTTCTCAGAACTTATGGAGCACATTACAGGGTTCTACAAGGAGCTATTTAGAGATGAGAGGAAGGTCATCGACTATTCTGACATGCAAGATTTCCCTAAAGTTATCAGCGACACTCTGCAATCCCACCTTGACAAACAAGTCACAAAAACATAGATCAAAATGACGGTATTCCAGCTCGGTCCGACGAAGTCGCCGAGACCGGATGGGTTCCCTGGTTTCTTCTTCCAGACCCATTGGTCACTCATCAAAGAGAGTATGATTCTTGAGATACAAGATTTTTTCCAGAACTCCAAATTTCCAACCGAGTGGAACAGAAATAATATGTCGCTCATCCCCTGAAGTTAGAGTGCCAGAAAGAGTTTTGTAGTTTAGACCTATTAGTGTGGCCAGTTTCCGGAGGAAAATCATCTCGAAGATTCTGGAAAATAGGCTCAAACCATTCCTCCCTAAATTGGTTTCTGGGGAACGATCAATTCAAGATAGCATCATAGTTGTACATGAAGTCTTACATAGACTGAAAAAATTGGAAGAAAGGTAAAAAGTACGATTTCCTCCTAAAACTTGATATGCAGAAGGCTTACGACAAAGTGGATTGGCATTTTTTTGCTTCTTGTTCTAGAAATGATGGGCTTTAGTAGGAATTGGGTCAGTTGGATACATGAAATTATTAGTATAGTGAGCTTCATGATGGTGTTGAATGGGTAGAGTGGACCATCTTTTCGGCCGACTAGGGGATCCCCTGTCACCATTTTTGTTCATCCTCATATCATATGCGATGTCCTTTTTCTGGAAAGGTAGGCGAAATAGAAGCGAATCTTTGGAATCATGCTTACTCTCAGAAGCCCGATTTTGCTCTTCGTCGATGACACTCTCATCTTTGACAGAGCAGATATGAAAGAAGCAGAAGCATTTTGGAAGGTGCTTAATTGGTATTGCATCCTCTCCAGTCAAGCGATAAATCGAGAGAAGTCATCCATACTTTTCTCAAGCAATAAACCAACAAACATGAAAGTTGAGATTGTTGATCTATTTGGAGCCGACCTGTCATTTTTTATGGGAAAATATCTCGGATTACCTACTGAGTGGGGAAGATCGAAAGGTGAAATGTTTAAGTTCATGATTTAGAGATTAACCACAAGGGCTGAAGGGTGGAAGAGTACCTTACTATTGATGACACTCGATTTGACGTGATTATCAGCCCCATTTAAGCAACATTTCATACCCTTTGATGCCATTTTGATGAGTATTTGGTGCATTTGTCGTAACTTTGTGATTATCGGCTCCTAGTGCGTACATTGTCTATTTCTTGGCTATTTTTACCATTTTTGTGAGCTTTTATGTTGATCCCCCAGGTTACCACATTATAGAGGACTCTCTCACGAGTCCATAGCTTCAAACGGAGACCAAATCGGAGTTCAAACGGAGCAGGAATGATCGAAACAAGTTGGAATGCTGCCCAGCTCAAAACGCTGCGTTTTGGAGCTTACATGCCGTGTAAGCTAAATACACTGTGAGCTTACACGCCATGTAAGCTCCCCAGACGGGAAAATTAAGCCTTTTCCAACTTGTAAAGGGTTTCTAGGGTTATATATAGACTTTTTGAAGCCAGATTGAATAGACACAAATTTTGGCTGATTAGCCACGACCTTAGGGTCGATAGATAGAAATTAGAGAGTTCGAAGATCCGTGGAGAGATCGTAACGCCATCCTTCCACCTCGGAGAGCTCGGAGCTTAAAGTTGAAGATCCAGGAGATTGAAGCTTCGCCGGAGTCGTCAGAATTAGGTTTTTCAGTTCTTATATGTTCTTCCTCTGTATGATGATCTTCTTTGTTGCCTTTGATTCTTCTGTTATCATTATGAGTAGCTAAACTTGTAGAGCTTAGATTAGATGAACCCTAAGTGATTCAGGGCTTTAAAGCGGTCACGGATTGGCGGTAATTAGATTCGAAGTTCAATCAGTTTCTCTTTGCATGGTTGTTTTGTTCTTCACTGTTTATGTTTCTTCTCTGGTTGATCGCCTAGATTAGGTTTTTGCAAGCTAGGGTTAGTCGCCAGACATCTTCCTGCTTTGGCGCATAAACTTGTCTTACTTGATCACCTAGTTTAGATTCTTGTTAAGCTGAGGATAGAAGCGAACGCTCGCCTCTCTTTAAAACATCAATTCAACCAGTTAACCTTATAATTGGAGTGTGCCTTTCGTAGGAACCGATTAGGGTTAATCCACTGCAAGAGTAGCTCATAAATCATTAGTAATTCCACTAGTTAAGTTAAGTCGATGCGAGAGGCGACCGTACCCGGGCGACTAATTAATCTTGGTAGCTAGAACGGATAGAGCGAACGTTCGCCGGTCTTAAACCTAAGGGTCAGGAGTTATGGTGGTGTATAGAAACCGATTGAATTAGAATTGAACACCGCTGATCTTGTGATTGCCGTTGCCTTGGTGATCTAATGGGGATTCGAAATCTAAGCTCGTCTATCTTCCTGTTAGTCAACCTTTTTACTTTTCCTGCTTTTAATTTCCTTGTTTGTTAGATTAGAAGTCGTGGAACTCACACCACGCACAAAGTGTTTTAACCTGAATAAATTGCCAACATATTTGAGTAGACAAGAAGAAGAGACCTCGAGTAGAATACGATCTAGTCTACCTTGGTAGATTAGTTATTTGATACCGCTAAAACTAGAGCATCAAATTGGCGCCGTTGCCGGGACTCTTCTAATTGTTTCAAAGAAGAGTTGGCAAATTATTCTTCTACCTTTCCGCCTTACCATTTATTTTCCCTCCATATTTCCATGATTTACCTGGGTAGTGCTTTTGAGTTTTGATTATGCAGGATTACGGGTGGGATGACCAGTACCAAGAGTGGCGCGTCAATGGAGCACCAAATATTGAGGATTACCAAGAGATGTTACATCAACAACAACAACAAACGGCGAGAATTGACTCCCTCTTTGATAATATCTTTTCAATGCTACAAGGTCACCAAGAGATACACCAACAAGAGCATCAAAGAGGCGCTAGAGATAACCAAGAGATGCTTCATGAACATCAACAATGCTCATCGAGAACCCAATCTGCCTTGGATAATATCTCTTCAATGCTACAAGCTCATCTCGCGACGGACATCAAGCTCGAGCAACCAAAGCAGTTAATGACAGAAGACGCTCAAGAGCTGTTCAAAGAAGAAGATGATGATCCTATCCATGACTATTATGAGCTAGAAGAATCCTTGGCGGTGGTGGTTGATGAAGACATAAAGCCAATCCATCCTGAAGTTGAAGCCGAAGAGGAGCACATAGAGATTGAGGAGATACCCTCACCAACACTTCCGCCGAGTCAACCTGTAGAGAAGATGGAGCTCATTGACCATGTCGCGCCGTACTACCTCTTTCCTCATCGAGTAGGAGAATTTGAGAAGAACTGGTCATCCAACCAGAACCGCGATCTATTGGAGCACTACCGGCTGCATCACCCTTCTGGAGTGCTACATGGCACTCAACCGCTGTCCTTGAAGAAGATGATTGACTTCAAGGAACTCCTAAGTTGGGGTCCCTAACAGGTATCGTCCGGCTCAAGGACGTTAAGCAAGAGCGCTTCGTGGGAGGCAACCCACGGCTGGAGTCCGTTTTTTAATTTTTGAGTCAGTCTTTTTCGCCGTTCGAATCAGGTTCGGGGGAGCCAAAGTGTCAGTTTAATTTCCTTTCGTTTTGATTTGTTTTAGGTTGGGTTTTGAAAAAAAAAGTGTTTTAAAATGGGTTTTTGGCGAGAATTAAAATTACTCCCGAAAACACTTTGCAAAAATCAAACAGTGGCTTTTCCATTATTTTTGCCAATTTTCGAAGATGTTTTCGCTGAAAACTTGTGTTGTTTTGAAAATCAGTTTCCTTTTTTTGGTCCGATTCCAACGCATACTTGGTCGTCCAAATTGGAGCTCTGTAGCTCCGGTTATCCCGAAACAAGTTTTTCACGTTTTTGGCCAACTTCGTCGCTTTCCGTCCATTTTCTTGAGTCGTGTCTAAAAGGTTAGTTGTTGGGTTTTCAATTTCGAATCTTTTGACATGCTGATTATTGAATTTTGACGAGTTTAAATTCGGTCTACCTTGTTTTGCGTGCCTATTGTTTCGGTGTGATTTTTTCTGATTTGCTTGAGCTTAGATCTTCTAGATTGCTCTAGGAGTGTCGTGCCGTGAATTTGAAAAAAAAAAAAGAGAGTCAAAATATTTTCAAAATTTCCCTAAACCTTCTTTGTTCGACTTTTATTCTGTGTGGATCCGGGACACTTGTCTCGGTATCCTTTTGATCTTTTTGTTGTTTTTGTTTTGTAGGAACTCGAGTAGCTACTTCGCTCCACTCCGGACTCTCCGTGCTCATCCGCTACACCGACCATCACCTTCCAGGTTCTTCGTATCTCTCTACTCTAGATTAGTTCTGTGAGGACACAGAACCGTTTAAGTGTGGGGTAGGATTCTAGGATTATGCATGATCTTGCTTGATTTTCTGTGATTCTATGGTTCAATTTTGAAATTTCTCTAGCATAGAATTGCTCAATTCTTGACTTTTGATATTAAATTGACTTTAATTTTGAACAATGACGTCTAGACTGTTCCACTTAGAACCTGTAACCAACGTGTCAAAACTGATATTAAATGAGTTTAGGTCAGAACAGATCACAAATCACTTCGGTAGTTGAAACTTGAATTAATTGAATTGATTGACTTGTTAATAACAAAGCTCGATAACACCATTCTAAGATGATAAATGCTAGCTTCTCCCATGTTTTCACTCCATATTTGTTCACCTGTGATTGTGGCTAGAGATTAGGCGGAAATTCAATTCGAAATCTCGTGTAAAAAGTTATAACTAGCTAGGATCAAGTGGTTAAATTGATAAATCAAGTGTTTGAGTGGTGAAATTCGAAATGTGCAATTTAATGTAAAGTTCTTTAAAGTGCTGAAATCAAAGCTAGGCAAGCCCGACACCTAAGTGAAGTGTTCGGGTTGAGCACTAGCATAGGCACAAATACTGTGAGCTAGGCAGGTCCAACACCTAAGTGAAGTGTTTGGTATCGAGCACTAGTATGCAGTAAATCAATGGAAGAAGTTTGAAACTTGAAATAAATTGTTGTTTAAATCGGTCCTAGCTAGAATATGTAACGTAAAGATCTAGAAACGGATGAAGTCGAGTCGATAGCCACGTCACTTTTCCTACCTCCACGTCCACATCATGGCTTGAGCTTAAAGTCTTTTTTATTAGAATTGGTGTTATCGTAGTCGGTTAATTCTGATTAATTGTTTTGCCAAGAAACGAGCTTTGTTAAAACCACTACTTGAAGTGTGCAGAAATTAGTGAGATTGAAAACTTTTTTGGTTGATGTTCTTGCATGTGTAGGTCACTTTTTCTACGTGGAACAGCCTAAACCAAATCGTTAGAATTGATCTCAGTTTAATCTCGTGTCATTTGTGAATTTGAGTGTGTTCTAGTTCAGTTTGCTTGAGGACAAGCAAAAGCTTAAGTGTGGGGTATTGATGACACTCGATTTGACGTGATTATCAGCCCCATTTAAGCAACATTTCATACCCTTTGATGCCATTTTGATGAGTATTTGGTGCATTTGTCGTAACTTTGTGATTATCGGCTCCTAGTGTGTACATTGTCTATTTCTTGGCTATTTTTACCCTTTTTTGAGATTTTATGTTGAGCCCCCAGGTTACCACATTATAGAGGACTCTCTCACGAGTCCAGCGCTTCAAACGGAGACCAAATCGGAGTTCAAACGGAGCGGGAATGATCGAAACAAGTTGGAGTGCTGCCCAGCTCAAAACGCTGCGTTTTGGAGCTTACATGCCGTGTAAGCTAAATACACTGTGAGCTTACACGCCATGTAAGCTCCCCAGACGGGAAAATTAAGCCTTTTCCAACTTGTAAAGGGTTTCTAGGGTTATATATAGACTTTTTGAAGCCAGATTGAATAGACACGAATTTTGGCTGATTAGCCACGACCTTAGGGTCGATAGATAGAGTTTAGAGAGTTCGAAGATCCATGGAGAGATCGTGACGCCATCCTTCCACCTCGGAGAGCTCGGAGCTTAAAGTTGAAGATCCAGGAGATTGAAGTTTCGCCGGAGTCGTCAGAATTAGGTTTTTCAGTTCTTATATGTTCTTCCTCTGTATGATGATCTTCTTTGTTGCCTTTGATTCTTCTGTTATCATTATGAGTAGCTAAACTTGTAGAGCTTAGATTAGATGAACCCTAAGTGATCCAGGGCTTTAAAGCGGTCACGGATTGGCGGTAATTAGATTCGAAGTTCAATCAGTTTCTCTTTGCATGGTTGTTTTGTTCTTCACTGTTTATGTTTCTTCTCTGGTTGATCGCCTAGATTAGGTTTTTGCAAGTTAGGGTTAGTCGCCAGACATCTTCCTGCTTTGGCGCATAAACTTGTCTTACTTGATCACCTAGTTTAGATTCTTGTTAAGCTGAGGATAGAAGCGAACGCTCGCCTCTCTTTAAAACATCAATTCAACTAGTTAACCTTATAATTGGAGTGTGCCTTTCGTAGGAACCGATTAGGGTTAATCCACTGCAAGAGTAGCTCATAAATCGTTAGTAATTCCACCAGTTAAGTTAAGTCGTTGCGAGAGGCGACCGTACCCGGGCGACTAATTAATCTTGGTAGCTAGAACGGATAGAGCGAACGTTCGCCGGTCTTAAACCTAAGGGTCAGGAGTTATGGTGGTGTATAGAAACTGATTGAATTAGAATTGAACACCGCTGATCTTGTGATTGCCGTTGCCTTGGTGATCTAAGGGGATTCGAAATCTAAGCTCGTCTATCTTCCTGTTAGTCAACCTTTTTACTTTTCCTGCTTTTAATTTCCTTGTTTGTTAGATTAGAAGTCGTGGAACTCACACCACGCACAAAGTGTTTTAACCTGAATAAATTGCCAACATATTTGAGTAGACAAGAAGAAGAGACCTCGAGTAGAATACGATCTAGTCTACCTTGGTAGATTAGTTATTTGATACCGCTAAAACTAGAGCATCAACTATCAACAAGTGGAAGGGAGGTTATGGTTAAGGCAATTCTGCAGGCATTACCAAGCTATTTATTGTCCTCAATTTTCATGCTCCTAGACATGATGCTCAAAAAGACTGATGCGAGTGTGGCAAGATTCTGGTAGGTTGGGGATGCAAGGAGGAGAACGATACATTGGTGTTCTATCGACAAACTGTCAGTTTCCAAAGGGGTAGGAGGCCTAGGTTTCGCAGCTTCAAAGAATTTAACCTGGCATTTCTGGCAAAAATTTTGTGAAATATCATAAAGACGCCAAATGCTATATGGGTAAGGATCCTTAAATCACTCTATTTCCCTAATGAGCAGTTTGTGTAAGCTAAATAGAGAAAGCGTTCGTCTTGGTACTGGAGATTCGGAAGGGGGGGAAGAAGCAGTGATCAGGGGATCCGGAAGAACATTGGTAATGGAGATTCCACCTGGCTAGACGAAGCATGGTTCCTAGGGAGCCATGACTTCAGGTGCAATTCGGACCCCAATCAAGTTTGTAGAGTTGCTGACTGCATTTTCCAAGTGTAGAGATGCTAGAATGTTGAGAAACTTAGATTGATCTTCCCAGAAGACGTGGTTAAGGAGATCAGAATGATTCTAATAGGACCCTCGATGAACGTTGTAACTAGGTTTATCAAATAACTAATCTACAGAAGCAGACTAGATTGAATCTCTCGAGGTTTCCTCTAATTAACTACTCAAAGAAGCTGGCAATCTATTCAGGTTTAAATAGGTTGTGCGTGGTGTGAGTTCCACAACTTCTACACTATGAAGCAAGAAAATTGAAATGAAAACAATAGACAGATAGAAAGGTTGGTTGACTTAACAAGACGACAGACAAGCTTAGACTCGAATTCCCCTAAGTTCACCAGAGCATTGGCGATCACAAGACCAGCGGTTTTGAATCCCGATTCATTCAGTTCTTAGACACCACCATAACTCCTGACCCTTAGGTTTAAGTTCGGCAAACTTTCGCTCTATCCGATCTAACTACCAAGATTAATTAACCGTCCGTGCGTTCACTTCTGCAACGGAAAACTAACTGGTGGAATTACTTGTGATTAATGAGTTACTCTTGAAGTGGTTTAACCCTAAATGGTTCTTACGAAAGGCACACTCCATTGAATAGGTTAATTGTTGATTTGGTGTTCTAAAGTGAGGCGAACGTTCGCTACTATCCTCAGCTTAACAAGAAACTAATCTAGGTGATCAAGCTAGACAAGAAACACAGACAATGAAGAACAAACCAAACATGTAAGAGAAACTGTCTGAATTTGAATCTAATTACCGCCGATCCATGACCGCTTTAAAGCCCTGGGTCACTTAGGGTTCATCTAATCTAAGCTCTACGAGTTTAGCTACTCATATTCAATACAAGAGAATCAAAGACAATCAAGGAATACATCTCAGATAGGAAGAACAGAGAAGAACTATAAAACCTAATTTGACGACTCCATGAAGCTTCAATCTCGAGAATCTTCAACTCTCAGCTCCGAGCACTTCGAGGTAGAAAAACGGTGTCACGATCTCTCCGGGAACTCCGAGGATGCGCTCAACTCTCTCTCGAACTCTAAAATCTGGAAATTAATCCTTGGGAAAAGTGTTTCTTGAATGATGTCCGTCGGTTTTCTTAAATAGGGTTTGTCCGTAGTTGCGCCGGAAAAGAGAGGACTTCTCGGTGAGAACATTGAAAGTTCTCGCCGAGAACTTTAGTGTAGAAGCCACTATTTGTATTTCTTCAATAGTTTTCGGCGAGAACTTTGGGAGTTCTCGCCGAGGACTTCTTCCTGATTTCTTCTGTATCTTCTTGTGTGCAAAACTCTTCGGCGAGAACTTCACTTTGGAAGTTCTCACCGAATTCTTCAGTGTTGACCGGGGGTGTTTTGCCTTTCACTTGTATGATTTCTAGACCGATTCCGGGCAGTTCCTTTAGGTTCCCTTGCTTCATGAGCACGTCTGTGGCTACTTATTGATGGCAAAAACCTGTGCATTCACAAAAGCACTAGAAAACACATCAAATAGACCCATAACGGGCCAAAGTAACCAAAACGATAAGAAATAGAGCAATCGAGTGGAAACACCCTAAACTACCCCAAAAATCATGTTTCAAGTAGGGAAATGTCGCTTAAATGAGGGTGATAATCACGTCAAATCGAGTGTCATCAACCCCCTAACATTGATGTTAAATGGTTATGGAACAAAGATAAAAAGGGAGGTTTTCAGTCAATTCGTGTTATTGGCTGCTGAAAGAAGGGCAACCTAGAGAAAGAGAACAAAAAGATCAAAGGGGGTTGTCAATTGGAAATGGTCGTGGCAGCTTGATATTCCTGCGAA
Source organism: Linum lewisii (assembly GCA_034768395.1). NCBI lineage: Eukaryota > Viridiplantae > Streptophyta > Magnoliopsida > Malpighiales > Linaceae > Linum > Linum lewisii. Next base: position 56,304,902 of record CM068299.1, read on the forward strand.
AGTAAAGTTTTTCTTGTGGAGAGCATGCTACAACATTCTGCCGACAAGAAGGAATTTGAATAGGAGGAGATGCTGCAACACAGGTTTGTGCTTGAGTTGTGAAGAGGGGGAAGAGACTATAGAGTATATGTGTTTTCACTACCCTCGTGTAAGATCCTTTTGGGAGGAGGTTTACCCTAACAGACAAATCCCTGGGATGATGTAGCTTTCAAAGGATGGTTGATGGAGATAAGAAATGAGTTGCGGGTCACAGAAGTAATCAAGCTGATCTGATGTTGCTGGACCATCTAGAAACAAAGAAATGACCTTGTGTTTATAAATTAGCAGCTAAGGTGGTATGAAAAGAAGAATGGAAGACGAGGTCTCACTATGGTTTAGTACGAATAGCTTCGAGTCTCACAACCCCGACTCAGGTACAAATATTGTTTCGAGTGTTCCACTGTCGTTGAATATCCAGTGGATAAGTAAGTGTGATGGATCTTATCAAGATGACATCCATAGGGCAGGAATAGTCATTATGTTTGATTCTGAAGGCCACACGTTTGATGGAAGAGAGGGTACTTTATTTTCTCGAACTCCAAGTGTAGTTGAAGCTTATGTTGTCCTTATTGTTGTCCAACTCGCAAAAGAGATGGGAAGAAGAATCCTAATCACCAGCTTATGCTGTCCTTAATATCCCAACAGAAGATTGGTCGTAGGAGATCGAAGTGATGATTGCAGATATCAACATTATTCTCCAGCAATATCCAGATTTCTCCATCGTACATTGTAGGAGGAATGGGGTCATTTAAGCTCACGAAGTTGCCAACCGTGCTCGCTTGGAGAATCTGCTCCCTAATTGACTTTTTAGAATGTAGTTTCTAGTTCCTTTATTTTGTTGTTTCTGTAAGGACGGAAAACTATAACTCTTTTGGTCCTTTGATGGTTTTGGATGGAGAATGATTAATGAGATCAGACATCACTTAACCAAAAAAAATTGACTCTCTTTAAAATCTTTAGATGTCAACTCCTTTTGAAAACTCCCTTTTCCCCAAAACATTTTCACATAAGCAGCAAAGCAAAAACTAGCCCCTTGGAATGTCTCATGCTAATACGGAAGTGGAATACTAAGTCCCTATGTAAGGTTCATGACGCCTCGAGAAAGTAAGTAGCACTCCTATGTAGTAGAAGACTAACCAAGCTCTAATACCTGTTGTAACAGCCTATCCTAGAAGGTCCGGTTAAACCAGTGGTCTAATCCATGCAATGCTAATTCAGGTGTCACAGACTCGAACCAAGCAGATAGACATACACATTTATCACATAAATGAATAACAAAATCAATTAATAAAAGGAAAGGTCGAAACAGCACAATCAGAGCCAATAATCCATACAGCCAATAACCATTGAAAAGGGGAAACCTCGATAAACAACCAAAACATCCATAAACCGATAAACTAGAAAAGAATCACCGCAATCCTGGTCAAAACCAAAGAGTAAAAAAGGCAGGTCTGAACATCCTGATTGTACCTAGCATGGACCGACTCGCCGGCATGCTAGAAAATAACTCCTTTCGTAGCAGCAAAGAAACCAAAGAAAGAGGGGCCAGTGACATGCACAGAGTGAACTATAGTAAAAGAAATCCTGAAAGCTATAATAGTCGTAAACAGTAAACCAGTCAGATCAATAAAAGATCATAGTAAGTTAGAAGGTTGGTAGCCCGAGCAATCCCTGTCTCGATCCATAAAGGATCCTTTAAGCCTGCAAAGTCTAATGACCATCCTGATGCCATACAGGCCCTATAAATGGTCTATAAGACCCCTTTTAGCCCTTTTATTTCCTAGGGGATTGTGCAATCTATATATTGATCACCCGCGCTTACACCTAATCCAACATGAATGATCAGTCTAACATGCACGTAATCTCTACCGATAACAATCCCGGATGATCTATCATCCTAAGCCACTAACATAAAAGAAAAGTAAATCCCTAACTGAACTTTTAGCCTTTAACACGGATATGAATAAAATTAAAGCAGTAAAAAGACTGTATTTAAGAAAAAAAAACCCTCACAATTTCCTTGACTGATTCTTGAATTTAGACTAGCCGAGATAGCTTCCAACCTTGAGAAACTTCCGGACATCCATTATTCCGTCCATCCGCCTATGTGGACTTGCCAACTCCAATGCCACATCATCTAAAGTGCCACATCAAATAATAAATGGACTAGTATGTTAACTTAATATTGACATAATATATAGTGGGATAAATCGATACTTTTGTAGTAAATGACATAGTCGAAGACCAATCATTTTACTAGGCTTCTTGTATTAAGGTTATTTTTGTATATGCTACAATAATACTATTATATTGTATTGTTAGAGGAGAAGGTTTGAGAAAAATATTAACTTATTCATGAATGAATAATTACAACTAATTTTCAAATGGAATTTTGACTTAAAAATTGAAGAGTTACTTATTAGTTCAATCCCCTAAAGCACGCTTGAGGCCAGCTCTTTGGTCCATGGTCAACTTGGTTGGGAACTTAACTTCAAACTTGATCATGAGATCTCCCTTGTTTCCTCGCTCTTTAGCAATTGGCATTCCTTCCCCAGACACAATCATCTCATACCCAGGGCTAACAATGTCAGTCACCGGTATTGAAAGGCTTCGACCATCTAGGGTGTTGATTTTAACTGTGGTTCCTCCCAATGCTTCTGCTAGAGTAACCTGATGTTTGATCATTAGATCATTCCCGTCCCTTTTGTATACATCATGAGGCTTCTCATCAATTATGAATACTAGGTCTGCCGGTAGTTGGTTTGGCTGCTCATTTCCTTTATCTGGGAATGTTATCTTTGTCCCCTTTTTCCATCCTGGCTTCACATCTATTGTTAATATCTCTGTTTCTTGTGCTAGTCTCCTATTTCCATTTCAAATCAAAACATTAAAATAATAAAATAAAATAAAAAAATGGTATTTTTGAATGGAACACATTATTCTAATTTCTAACTAACCCATGTGTGTCAACAACTGTTCTAGAGATCTTCATTTTCCTAGTTGAACCAGAATAAAGCTCCTCAAGGTTGCAAGGCAATTTACTCTCAACAGGAGGAGGCTTACTGGGAGGCGCAGCGGTAGGGGCAGAGTTGTTTCCTTCGCTTTTGAAGATATTGTTTGTTTCATAAGCACCGAATGGTGGTGCTGCACCTTCTGAATGGAACCTAGTTGATGCTGATCTTCCAGTTCCTCCTGCTCCACCAAACCCAAATGGGCTGCTCCCGAAAAACTCTGCAAATATGTCTTCTGCATTTCTTGAATTGAAGTTGTTTGTTCCATGATTTCCATTTCCAAATCCAGATGGTGGGATCTCATTCAGCCCTTCTTCTTCGTATTGGTCATAAATTGCCCTCTTTTGTGGGTTGCTCAATACCTGGAGTATCAATTATAAAGATGAATCAAATTGACATTATATGAATTAGTTATTTGTTTATATGAGAAAAAGGGTATTGTTACATACATCATAAGCTTCAGATATCTGTTTGAATTTGGCTTCAGCTTCTTTCTTGTCGTTGGGGTTCTTGTCAGGATGCCATTTCATGGCCAACTTTCTGTATGATTTCTTCAGATCATCCTCTGATGCACTCTTATTCACCTTCAATATATTGTAGTAATCCAAGCCCATCTTTTCCCCCTAATTATCTTCTATATTTCTTATCTCTTTAATACAAACTACTAATTCATCCAACCAAACCCTAGGAAACAAAGCAGTACAATCTATGAAACCTCAAACCACATTAATTTGATAAAATAGATGTGACCTTTACATGTACCTCTGTAACTCAGATTTCCCCTTTTCACCATAAGAAGAAGAAGAAAGAAAGAAGCGGTAATGGTGAAATGGGGTTTCTTCTGTTTCAGAAGTTTGCCTTTGGTTTTTTTTCCCCTCTCCCTCCCAGATTTAATGTGTTTTTTTAAAAAAATTAGAATAGTTACTATTTATTATTTTACATATTGATTTTTGGACAATAAGGGAGCCATTTTTTGTTGGTGATTTGAGGTTTCCATCAATACCAATGAAATGATAAAAAAACATAACTACTACAAAATATAAATAAATAAAAAAGTAGACATATTTGGAGAAGACGAGACGAGAACAAAAGCTAATTAATTTGGAACCTTTTTTATATTTGGGTTTCATTGTTATTATTTGAAAAAAGATATGCTTAGTACCAAGTTTTTCTTTAATACAAAATAAATCGTCTTAGTATATAAATCATATTCATGAGAAGAGATTTAGTTGGAAGGTAGACACATAAACCAATTTTTAGCATCTGTGTTAGGATTTCATACAACTAACTACCTCAATTTAATCGGTAATTGTTACACTGACTTCACTCATATAAATAGTAAGTAGCCTAAGGAGGTAAAATATTTGTCTGTTGTCAATCTCCCTCTAGATCTAATATTAAAAAAATAGAATAGTTACATTTTACGGGATCGGATTAGCATCCAAGACTTTCCAGGTTTGGAAAGTTTCATACCCCTACAACCATTAGATCTAGTTTGACCATTTGATCTAATCTAATGGTCCATATTTGTTAGGGGTATTTAAGACTTTTTACACAAATAATTTAAATATTATATTTAATTTAAATATTTTATTATTATTTTATTATTACCTTTAATGCTTTTATGTTGATAGTTGCAGGTACTGTCGTCGGCCCCCTCGCCGGTCACCACCGCTGGCGGCCGTCGCCGGTCACCGCCGCGGCGACCGGTGCCGGTGACTTTTTTGACGACTTTCCGATGACTTTTTCGTGAAATTTTTTTGTGACTTTTCCGGCGACCAATCAAACTCCGGTGACCTTTCCGACGACGTCTAGTTAACTAGTTAACTTGGATTTTTACAGTTAACTAGTTAGTTAACATGTTTTCCGGTTATTTTTCCTGCGAGGCTCAGGAGACCGAACAAACTCCGATGACTTTTCCGGCGAGTAACAATTTTAACTTGTTAACGAATTTTTTTATTGATAACTGTTAACTATTAAATTTTTATTAGTTATCAACAGATAACTAGTTAACATGTTATCAATCGAGTTAACTAGTTACCAAAGTTGTTAACTAGTTAACTTATCTACTTATCCAGCAGATAACTAGTTACTTTTTGTTTAACATAGTTTCAGTAACTAGTTAACGATCAAGTTAACTAGTTATCTTCTCGATTTAACTAGTTAACTTATCGAAGTTAACTAGTTATCTATCGAGTTAACTACTTAACTTATCGAGTTAACTAGTTAACCAATCGAGTTAACTAGTTAATCCAACCGTTTAATGTAACTTCATTTTACTAAATAATCTTGTTAGCTAGTTATCACTCGAGTTAACTAGTTATCTACTCGGTTAATAATTAACTTATCAAGTTAACTAGTTATCTACTCGAGTTAACTAATTAATCTATCAAGTTAACTAGTTAACCAATGGAGTTAACGAGTTATCAAGTTGTTAACTAGTTAACAAGATTATTTAGTAGATAACCAGATCGATTATATAATTAATATGTTATTCCAACAACCAAAATTTCAATTTTATTGTTATCTAAAAAATTCCCAACTACAATTATCACTGAACTTAATATGTGACATAATCAAACTCAACTTTGAAACATGCCAAATCAGTATCAACTTTAAAATGCAAATCAGTCATAACTTAATATTTGACAAATCAGTCACTGAACTTCAATATTTGACATTCAGTCACTGAACTTTAATATTTGACAAATCAGTCACTGAACTTTAATATTTGACGAATCAGTCACTCATCTTCAACCTCTCCTTCCGGCGAGGGCCGACTTCCGATTTACAGGTCTTCCTTCCTCACCTTCAGCATACGACCAGCAGCTGCCTCCCCTGGTTGCCGGTTCCGATCACAGCCTCCATCTCCGCCACCGCCTCTTCCTCCTATGCTGTCGATAGACAACCTCCCTCCGCCTCCTCTCCAGAGCTTCTCCCCTAGTCCTAGCCGGAAGCGGTGCGGCGGCTGGGCTACTGCAAACGGAAGTGAAAGGAACCGCCTCCTCTCCCGAGCTTCTCCCCTACTCCTAGTCGGAAGCGGTGCGGCGGCTGGGCTAAGTGAAACGAAGGAAGGGGCTGTAGGGAAATTAGGTTTTTATTTAATTTTTAATCAATTGATTTTGCCCCTCCGTCTATGGGGTTTGGAACGGTCCAAACCAAAAAGGTTTGGACGCAGATCCGTTCCCACATTTTACATATATTTCATATTTCAAGCAAAAAAAAAATACTATTTACATATTAATTTTTGTACAAAGGGTTGTGATGAGTGGAGAGTGTGTTTCTTTAATTTTGATCTAACGGTTGTGTGTTGTTGATCCGTGTGCAGCTAAATGAATCAATAAAAGAGGAGAGAAGTTGTTAAGCTCATCTCAATGTAAGGAATCTGGACCGTAGATCTAAAATGTTCGTTGTAGCGATTTTTAATAACCCCTACAAACTGCGTGTTTTTGGAATCCGTTGTAGCAGTTGGTAAACCCATACAACGGGTCCTGTTTCTTGTAGTGGTGGAGCCATGTTTGGTGAATGATTTAATGTTTTTATTCATACCAACGAGAAACGATTGACAACATAAACTACTACAAAATATAAAATAAAAAGTAAAATGTTTGGAAAATATGAGAACAATGGCTCATTAATGTGACATCCTTTTGGTATTTAGGTTTCTATTTCTTTTCATTGATGTTGTTTAAAAAACTGATGCTTAGTTCAAAGTTTTTCTTTAATACAAAACAAATCGTCTTAGTATTAGGATTTTGTACAACTACCTCAATTTAATCGATAATTGTTACACTTACATCACTCGTATAAATGGTAAGTAGGCTAAGGAGGTAAAATATTTATGTGTTCTCAATATCCATTTGGTCAATTGGTGAGTTTTTTTTTTTTTTTTAAGAATATTTTTTTTTGTGAGTGAAATACTTGTAAATTATATCCAAATCAATAACACCACAAATCTGCAAAACCAAAATGTAGTTGGACAAATTCAAGACTTGCATCATACTGATTGGTATATGGAGGAGCTAGTTAAACCTTCTCGCTCAGTGAACCCAACAAAAACAATAAAAAACAAACATTTGTACCACAAAATTGTATACACTTTTTCTCTTTTTAAGCCAAAGTTTCCCTACTTATCTACAAGAGTTGGGAGAAATAATGAGATATTCAACACTTTGACATTACTTTCTCCTCCTATGTAATGAGTCAAGTAGTAATTATTGTAGAGCCTTATGTTGATGAACCAAATGAAGTGCCACTACTACCTTCACCAAAAACTTTCTTCTGTTTTAGAAATGACCTACACTCAGGAACATCACCGATGTCCAATGTCTCTGGAAGATTTTCGGGAATATCAAACTGTAGGAAGACATAGAAAACAAAGAAAGATGAACATATTGAACACACACGCGTAGAAATTAAAGTGCAATAATATAAGTTGATGAGTTCAGGTTCCAAATTTAGTTTTCACCTTTTCAACATGCTAACAACAAATTACCCTTAGAATATGTTGTGGAATACAAATTGCTTCTAAAGAGATCAAACCAACTATAAAGAAACTACTTACAACAAATTACACTACTGAAAGGGAAAACATTCCATGCTAGATAACTAATCAAGCCACACAACTAAACAAAATCGTATACCAAACACAAAAAAATATAATAAAAAACGTCTTGTTTTCACTATTTATTATGGACATAACAATGAAACATCATTACGAACTCTTAAAGATCCTTCAAAATAAACTTCTCTTCTTTCTCTTTTGGATCGCAAAAAATTAATCATTTTCTCTTCACATTTACTTTTAACATAGACCAATTTACTTCTAGAAGCCAAAAGCAAAGGGGAAACGTTAATAAATCAAGATAACTTGCTAGATCACTTAATTCTTGGTTGAATAAACAATTACAACGACTATGAAATGACAAGTTCATATAGACTTTTCATACAAAGGAATTGAGTATAAAGAGGGAGTAAAAGTAAGAACAAAAATATAATACCAAGATAGGACAAGCATGGTAGAAAATACAGAGATCGACAATTAAGTGACATACTCTAGACATAGAATAACTCTACCAAGACAAAATGTGATCATCTCCTACTTTACAAAATCGATGAATAAAAATACAATCACCGCAAAAGATGTTTCAATCTCTCAGTTGATAAAAGATGTAGCATAGAGTTAGTTATCAACATCCAATGAAGAATATCCCACAATTTTAAGAGACCAAGGAGAAGAAACCATTCAAAAGTTACTATTCAACGTACCTCAAGTTCGTTAAGCATCTCAATAGTATTTTCCAAGTCTCCATTATTTGCATCATAAACATCTAGAAGTGATTCAGAAGATACACTAGGAAATGACATCTGAAGGAATTCCAAATCCATGTCAGACTCTTCATCCATCATTTGTTTATCAATTTTATTGACATCAGAACTTTGTGATGATGAACCATAAAATCCTTGGCCATAATGGCTCTTCACTGTAGATGTTGCAGTAAAAGAAGAATAATACTCGTGTTGCTGACTCTCAGAAGCATGCTCAAGACCATACAAAAAATTATGATCACCACTTTGTAGAGCTTTGGCAACCAACCGAGGAGCTTGAGTATGTTCACCTACCTCCCTCTTATAAATAGGTACATATGAGGCTGCATATGGGTTCAAACTAGAAGTTCCACGCTTCATTGTCTTATTTTAAAAAAAGTAGCACTGAGAATTGAAAAACAAAAAACAATATATAGAATTAACTAGTGTAAGAAAATTTAATAAGGTCTAATTTCTTCGAGATTTTAGAAGTTTTCAAAGTAAACATTTTAAGTACATAAGTAGATCCTGAACAAGAATGAGATCAGTTAGACAATTCAAGAAGAATATTGTAATCCTTTAACTATATTGTATCAATGCTTGTCTAATTTGGGCTATTTCATGATTGCTACTTAAACATACCACACCATCTAACAAGGATTTAAAACATATGAATAAAGAAAAAATAGTATATGTCCCAAGAACATTTCAAATATGGATATAACAACTTGAACAACACAAACGAATTAAACCGTGGAACGCCATGAACTAACATAAATAACGAGAATCAAACTACAAAAATATTGATCGATTCCATAATTCATCAACCAATATAACATCAGAAGCTGGTTAAAATCCATAAAAATTTGAAATAATGTCATCAAGAATCATATACTCGAGAACTCAATGTGATCAACCTTTATAAATACTAATAATTCTAACAAACATGCCAATCATAACTCGAACATGGCTTTAAATAAAATGGAGAAAACATTTTGTTGATTTAATCACCGACCAAAACTTTCACAATCACCGAATCTCCATAACCTTCTAATCCTATTTTACAGTAAATATCACCACAAAGAAGATCAATACAAGAACAAACTAGACTCCGAGTTTGAGAAACAGAGATCGTAAGCATCGATAGTTATCTAACACACTAACCAACCCCCTCAAGAAATCACATTATAGTTAAACAACAATGGTGATCATCGCAGACATACCTTTAAGGAAGAACCCAAAAATTGGGATGATCAACAACGTTTGGAAAGTGATCAAAGTTGTTTCCCCTCCAATAGTTTATCGTCGAGATTTAGATTAACTATTGATTTGAATTCCAGAGAATAGGAGCAACAAAAATTATAAAGAAAATTAAATAATTGGAAAGTGAAGATAAAGAAAATGATATCTTTTCTGTTTGAAAGAAAAATGTTTCTAATTACACTAAGAAAATGACTTTATTTCACCAATAAAAACACAATTTGTTATTATTATTTGATACTCATGCAAGAAAATGAAATAATTGGATAGCGAAGATAACAAAAATGATATTTTTTTTTTCTTTTTGAGGGAATTTATTTTTATTACATTAAGAAAATAACGTTATCACTAACAAAAAATACAATTTGTTATTATTCATTAATATACATGCACTAGTAGGGACTAAGAAGATTCATTGAAAAAAATAGGGACTAAAAATAAATAATATTTTTTTAGAAAATTTCATTTATATGCATTAACTGTATTTTATATATTTTTCGTCGGGTGAAAACGGGCTTTTCACTAAAATAAATAAAAAAAATTTAACTATTAACCTAAATAAATACCATTCAAAACTATTGATTTTTGTAAATATAAACGCCCCAGGCCTAGGCGATATCGCCCAGGCCTAGGCGATATCGCCCCAACCCTGTAAAGCCACCCGTGATTAGATTCCCGACCAGTGTCAGAGTCACGGGTCCGAAAATAGCCAAGCTTTAGGCGATCTCGCCTAGGACCTGGGCGATATCGCCTAAAGCCTGGGCAACTAACGAGCCTTTAAATCCTTGTTAGTTTCGTGGGAGAGTCACCAAACCAAAAGTATTACAATTCTAAAATGGCCGACCACACTTTGTCACGAGAATTCCGGATCCAAGTTTTCTGGGGGGGCCGTATCGTCCAGGATTGGACCGGCTTATCCTACGAAGGGGGAAATAATGTCCGTCTGAAGATGACCAAGCGAGCGACCTATGATAGTGTGGTTATCGTGTTTCGGCGGAAAATGGGTCTTGGAGCGGATCAGATAATCTAGTCATTTGTCTGGAGAATGCCGATATACAGTTCTGAGGGAAATCTGTCGCATTTCGTTTCTAGGCCGATATCGGACGACAACGGTGTACAAGTCATATACGACTTAGTTCGCGTCAACCCATTTTTCGAAGTTGCCGAGTTGTACGCCTTGATGGAAGAGGAGCCGTCTCACTTCTCCGATTTCTCGGGGGTCATTCCAACTCAGATGGAGGAGCAGAGCCAAACGTATGATGGGGAATACATGGCGACCAGTCATGTCGGTCCGGAGGAGGAGGAGGTTGATCAAGAGGGGTTGGCGCGAGATGAATATGTCACCACCGACGATTCTTGTGACGAAAGGAGCCGTTGCTCGGCGGACGAAGGGAATCCTAACGTCAACGATGACATTGGCCAAACCGACGAGGAAGACGACGATGAAGAAGGGGGAGCCACAGCAAATAGCGTGGAAGTTTATGTGCCAATGGAACATGCCACGAGCGTGGGTGACGACTGTGACGACATCATGACAATCTCCAACACCTACTCTATGGACAGGCGGTTCCAGATCCCAGCGAAGTCGTACTGGTCGGTGGAGATGGAATTCTACTTGGGTCAGACATTCTCTACAAAAGGTCAACTGGTGTCCCTAACGAAGAGCCAAGCAGTCCTCCGCAACTATAAGTACAGGGTAATCACTTCCAACCCGAAGGAATGGGCCATCAAGTGCATCGACCCGACGTGTCCTTGGAGGATGCGTTCTACACTTAGCAACAGATATGGCTTCTGGATAATACGACAACTCAACAACGGCCACATTTGCGACCGATCAACGATACTAGGGCCCCACCCACAGCTCGATGTCACGCTGATCTCAGATGCAATCATGCACATTGTCCGCAGAGAGCTGGGGTTGAAGGTGGAGACAGTTATTGATTGCATTCTGGAGAAGTACCACCGCAATATTTCGTATAGGAAGGGCGTGGTTTGGCAAGCAACGTGCTGTCGAGAAGCTGTACGGAGACTGGGTGGCATCATACAACAACATTGAGACAATCCTGAATGCTATTCGTCTCACGAACCCCGGGTCACGGTACGAGATCAGAACCAACCCGGCGGGTAACTGTAGGATGTTCAAGAGTGTGTTTTGGGCGTTTGGCCCATGCATAGAAGCCTTCAAGCACTGCGCTGGGGTCATGATCATTGACGCACATTCCTCACGGGCAAGTACAAGCAAGTGTTGTTGATGGCTAGTACATTCGATGGGCAACATCGGCTTGTTCAATTGGCGTATGCCATAGTTGACCAAGAGGATCACGATAATTGGAAGTGGTTCATGGAGAATCTACAGAGACATGTGACCAATCGGGCCAGCATCACAATCATCAGTGATCGACACAAGGGGATAGCAGCGGCAATGCGCAACATTGATCGAGGGTGGGTATGGAGGTGGTGCCTACGCCATTACGTAAGCAACTTCAACAAGAAACACCGCAACCAAACTCTGAAATCTCGCCTTTGGAACTTAGGTATTTGGCAAATTCTTTACGGTGTATATGTGAACTTAACTACTACAATATTATCAAGCAAACTGGATATTCATACAAGTCTTCATGGCTACCCGCGGGAATAGAAGGGAATGTGCGGAAGTTTAAGGCGAAGAAGGCAGAATGGTTGGAGATCCATGATGAACAAAACGTACGGGATCCAAAATGGGTGAATGAGGAACTGCCCTTATGGAGCTTGGCATACGACAACACTGAGGGAGGCGGTGCTCGGTGGGGAACCATGACGAACAACGCGCAAGAATGCGTCAACGGAGTACTTAAGGGCGTGCGACGTTTGCCGATGTCTTCTGTGATCGAGCACACATTCCACCGTATGGTCAAGTATTGGCATAGGCGACGTGGGGAATATCAGGGGATGTTGGCAGAAGGGAACACGTATACCAAGTACTGTCAGAAATTAACCAAAGAATCTACGTCAAGTTCCGTCAGACACTACGTGCTGCCGTACGATGCGGCTAACGGGGTTTACGAGGTGAAGTCTGGTCCCAACAATCAGAACCGTAGTGGTAATAACAACTACGTTGTTCGGTTTGATAGGCAGTCGAATCGTAAGGGGACGTGCACGTGCGGAAAGTTCCAGGGCTACAAGGTACCGTGCTCCCATGTTGTAGCATGTTGCACATTCGCTGGTGCGAACTGGCGAAACTACGTCAGCCCCTTCTACCTGGTATCCAAGACCCAGCTAGTGTATGCCCAGTCCTTCCAACCAATACTGGATCCCACACACGGGTCTACCAGTGATCCCGCAACCTCATCTTCTTCGTGGACAGGGTCGTCCACGACACTCTCGAATCAGAAACGAGATGGATTGGCGTGAGGAGGGTCGACCAAGTAAGTGCAGGACATGCGGGGCATAATGCAATGACATGTGCAAGAGAAGGAACAGTGCTGGGGCGTCTTCTAGTAATCAAGCGTGAAGTTTCGTAACGTTTTCATCTAGCGTAATAATATCTGTAACGTTTTCATCTACTGTTGTTTATGTAATTTTCGTATTGATGCTTGTTATAATAAAATGTGTCGGAATAGTTTTCCATCCAACTATATATCGAAATGTATCGTAATAAAATATTGTCCGATCACGTAGGCCTCGGGCGAGTTTGCCCAATCCCTAGGCCTCGGGCGAGATCGCCTGTAGTCCGGGCGAGATCGCCTATGGTTCAGGCGAGATCGCCTGGGGTCCTGCCAGACAGCATTTAATCGGTGGTTGGGCAGATTTGAATCGGGTGGATCGAAAATAACTGGGGTTGGGGCGATATCGCCTGGGGTCTGGGCGTTTATACCTACAAATATCAATACTTTTGAATGGTATTTATTTAAGTAAATTGTTAATTTAATATATTTATTTAAGTGAAAACCCCGGTGAAAACTTTACTTCATATAGAAACATTAGCACAGTTAGTCAAGTTATCCATATCAATATTTTGAGAACTATTTAATGTGTAAGTCAAAATATGTATTACAAATAAGCTGATAGTGCATACAACAAATAGTTTAAAAAATTGAAAAATAAAATAATATAAAATTAGTGAACTAAGCCAACCATCATACTATGTTTTGGTTATGTTATTTACTCTTATTAATTAATGAATTATTTGAAGATTTTTAATGGATGTTACTCTCATTTTGATAGGTGTATTGGAGTAAAAATGCATTGAGTTTGTAGGTGTATTGATGATGCACCTATTATCTAGGGATTTATTACCATTAGGGCACTTATTAGTGTCCTTATATGAGGACACTACTAGAAACTGTTAGATTAGGAACCAGATATGATGGATTAGAAAAAACTGGACAAAATTGTGGTTTTGGAACCGACATATCTAATAAATAATATTAGGATTCAGTACAAACCCTAATTATTTTTAGGGTTAATACACTTTTTTGCCCCTCTACTATGCAAAGTTAACAAACATACCCCTTTACTATTTTCTAACTGATTTAACACCCTCTACTTTGAAAAGTTTAACAAATATGACCCTCCATTTATCTTTTCATCTATTTTTCATCCAATGAGTTTATTAAATGTGCTACTTCATATTATTTGTACACCTTATCGTTGATTGGAATGTTCACGATTCAAAATTATTTAAATTGGAAAGAAAAAGAAACAGGAATACCACAAAAACACCTCTGCACATAATGGTGATTATAATGCTTTTTCTTTTTATTTTCTTTTTAATTTAAATATTTTCATCTTGTGGACATCCCGATCAGTGATGTTGTGGACAAATAATATGACGTAGCACGTATAATCAACTCATTAGATGAAAAATGTATGAAAAGATAAATGAAGGGCATATTTGTTAAACTTTTCAAAGTATAGGGTGTTAAATCAGTTAGAAAATAGTAAAAGGGTATGTTTGTTAACTTTGCATAGTAGAGGGGCAAAAAGGTGTATTAACCCTTATTTTTATAAGCATACACAAAAAATCTCTCTCCTCTCAACCCTACTTGCTCCACTGTTGCCGCCTTGCTCCAACCCCGTCACCTTCATGGAAACGCTGAAACGAGTAGTGAAGGTCGGAGACGGAGCCATGGTAGGAACATCATCGCCATAAAATCGCTTTCTTGCCACCGGAGTCGACTATGCCATCATCAGTCCTAGAATGCCCATTGCCGACGTGTGAGTTCAGTCGTTTCTAAAGCACAAAATCCTTGCGCCGCCGGCGATTACTTGATGGATCGTGTTAGTTCTGAATATGGATCTAGATTTGGGATTTGGACCAAATTCTTGATTTGGATCTAGATCTACGATTTGGGTAAAATCATTCAGATGATGATTTTGTCGATGTTCTCAGAACCTAGAGTCGTTGATTGATGTTATTATCATGTGGGTCAAGCATAAGGACGAAGAAGAAAAAGAAAGAGGGAAAGAAAGCAACCAAGGTGTTGAGGAACTAGTGGTGGCAAGAGTTAGACATCATTTTGAATCTTCCGAGTTTAATGAAGGTTGGGTAAACTAGACATCATTATTTATATACAGAGTTGATGAAGCAGATGATGAATAAGAAATATTTGTTTTGTATTGTGGCTGTCGAAACATCATCTTTAGTTGTTTGTTCTTTTTTCTAAGGTACTAGCTTTATGTCCGCCTGTTGGTCGGGTTTGCGTCTTAGTATCTTGATTTGAAGTTATTAATAGTGAAGTCTATTATATGAATTATCTTTCATGAATGTGTACTAATAACTATATCAAACAACAATCATATGTTTGAGTAATAATAAAGTAGAATGTCGAAAAAGTATTAATGCACAAAGTATTCGGTAAAGGAAGAAAATAACCATATCATTAAAGGTGAAACTAAAATATCTTTCAAAGTTTGGGAAATTAAATATTTTAAAGAAATGAAAAACATAACATTTAGAAAGTTCAACGGAACATAAAAGTAACAATTTAAAAGCTGACGACAAAGGAATGCATTGTAGTCAAAGTTGTTGGTTTTCACTCTTAATCTTCTGAATCTGAAGTTGAAATCCCTTAGATGCTAGTCTTATTTCTCTTCCCCAAGGTTTTCTTTGCATTTGCTAGTGTCATGCTCATGTCGTCAGTGATAACATCGACTGTGTGGCCTGTAGGAGAGTTCTCATCATCTATATCAATTGAGTTCTCGAGGTTGAGATGAGAGTTCTCATCATCTGTATCAATTGAGTTCTCGAGGTTGAGATGAGAGTTCTCATCATCTATATCAATTGAGTTCTCGAGGTTGAGATTAATAGGTAGAAGCTGGGCTGGAATTTCAGTTGCAGTAATTGTGCTATTCAGAGATTGTGATTAGGAATTGCCTCTAACCAATTCTCCTTGCTCCTGACAATGTTGGAACACAATATTAGTAGGTTGATTTCATGTACATCAATATAGTATGAGCTAAACTGAGAACACGAGTGTTTGCTGTAAAGAGAATGTCACACCTGTACGGTGAATCTGTAGGGTGTAACAACCTCAATAGTTCCCTCTAAAATTCAGTGAATTGGATATTCTGTGACAGAATTGCTGAAGTAGGAGAGAAATTTAATTTGAAACTTCATTTGTTGATCAATCAGCTGCATCAAATGGTTGGGATGGGTCCTTGTTTCTCCACTTTCAACATATAACTTGTCTACATCAATGTTAAAAAAATCTCTGGCCTTCATAGTCGAAGATGATCAGCTCAGATTCTACTGTGCTATCAATCACCTGGAGCTTCACTTGAAATCTGGAGTATACAACAGTCAATAAGCCAACTAAAATAGAAAAAGTAAACTTGAAAAAAAAAACAAATGCAACTGAACAGAAATAGATGGAACACTTCCTAAGAGCACCCACAAACCCAGCAACAACCAAACACATGTGAGGTAACTATTATCCAACAACTTCTACCTCCAGGTTAAGGTCGGAAGAGTGGGAAAAACACTGGATACTAACCATTATCAAATAGATGAATGCTAAATAGGATGCTATTGTAGGCTGGGGCATGTTGCTGGTAATATAAGGTGTGAAATTCAATCAAATAAAAGATGAAGAAAAGCAAATAAGTACCGTAAAAATGTTTTATTGAATGTCTGCTCACAGCTCCAACAGTAGTACTCTTCCTGGCCCTCTTCCACTTTCACTTTCCTCGGACAGTTTAAACAGCCAATATAACACCAACCTTCATTGATGTCTTTCACCTTGTATTGAATTGTGTAATACTTGTCCTACAAAAAATGAAAACCACATTTGCACATAAACGTAGATAAAAGCTAGGAAGTTAGCATAGAATCCATACCTTGTTTGCATAATCTAACAAGAAGGTTATGTAATTCTTGAATACTGACAGTTGAGCTTCGAATGATGCTGATCTGGTCTAGCAAAATCGAGGGAGGAAGTGCAATTGGAGAGTCGGCCCCATAATCCCTGTAAATGTGTAAGATTGTAGTAGTTATGATCATGTTATTATAATTGACTAACTCTCATATAAATAGAGGCATATGAACTGAACTGTAAAACACATTGTACCAAAATATTAAGATTGATTTTTATAAGACTCTTGCTCGTTAAGTAAAGTCAATAATAATTACCCTATCACGAATTTGACACTTCTGGTATGTCAAGATTGACATATAAATTTGTTGCACTTGAAGATGAGAAGTACAAATCTCCTACTGCGGAAAAAACAAATATTTAGGCTTCATACTAAAATCCAAAAAGCACTTAAGACAGATTACAACTTTACTAACCGGTGTTGCCACAAACATAAATGGATGTAATGATCAAAACAACTCCCTTGTTGCTGACAGATTTAAGGAGGTTATCCATTAGAGAAGCAGCTCTTGCCCACAAAGTAACACGAATCGAACAGCCCCGGAAGTGAACATAATATGGTGTTTTGAGAGTTCAAATATGACATGATTTAGTAATAGAAACTGATGGTTAGTTACCCAGGAAGTATGATGTGTAAATCCTTCTTTAGTGAAGCCGAAATCCAGATTTGAATGTCGAAACTCTTGTGTGCTCAACCAAATGACCAATAGCATTTGTGAGAAATAATGTTATTATTCTTAAAAATGCAACTTTTTACCTTATTGTTAGTGTATATGAAAACTGGATAAGAGCTACTTGACAGGTTAACGATATGTTTCAGCTTGCCTCCCATTTCAGCCTCTTTGATGAAGGTAAATGTATACATTGGGATGCAGGGAATGTCCTCAATCTCTTCTACTATTGTGTTGGATGTGAACAGGATAATGAATTGGTTGGGAAGTGGCTTGTAAGATTCTGGTGCCATTGATACTTTGAAATTCTTGAAGACATACACCTTTTGTTCTGTGAGCTGCTTCTCGAACTGATGAATCAAATAATTTGGAATGTGCGATCATATGGCATTGCCCTGAAACGAAATGAGTATGCAATCAAAGAGGAGGTTTAACAAAATAGGTAAACAATGAATGCAGTGATATATATTTTACTTGTTTTTTGCATAGGCTTATGGAATATAGGAAATTAAATGACTTTTTCTGACCTTTCTATCCATTAATATCATATTGAGACGAAGTGGTGTAGTTTTGTTGGGGGTGTATGTCAACCATGATCTGGAAACTCGAGCTTGGATGAGCCATTTCTTGGCTTGTAGGGCTAACTCATCAATCAAATGAAAGCTCATGATGAAGTACCTGTAAAAACAGAAGATTAAGTAAGATGTATAAGCAGAGATACAGTAGGAAATCAAGGATAAAGTGTGTAGGTGAAAGAAACATGGAGTACAAAAAATAAACGGATGTGTGATAGCTGAGTATTTTGTAGAACAAATGTGTGTGCATATATATCAGCTTTCATATATGGTAGTGGGAGGTTACGTGAGAAGTGGGCTGCTGGAATGGTAGTTATGGGATGTTATAGTAAATGTGGAGTTTTATGCTTGAACCTGAATAAGCCTTTGGAATCATTAATGAGTTAGTCTTAGATAATGTCAGCATTGCCATCAAATGATCAACTGACAGTACTTCAAACCAGTAGTTTGCTAATCCAACTTCATTGCACATAATTGAGAACTGAAATGCAAAGCATAATTACTTGTATCATCAGCAATCAAACACAATCTGGCTTCAAAGACCGGCTAATCGATCAAGAAGATCTCGAGGAACCAACCCTCTAATAGGTCTGTGAAAATCAGACAGAGCTGGAATTCTGATTGAAGGAACATGTATTACAGCTTCAGGTATAAGACATTTGTTCTTCTTATTTCCAATCGCACATACATAAGTAGTGCACCCCATTTTGGTTTGTTGGCTTGGTATTTGACTGGTAAATGACTAGTTCTTTGAGACTCCAGCTACAATCTTCTGTTACTTCCTAAATGCAATGGAAAAACGAGTATTGCATTAGACAATGCAGATGCAAACAATGAATGGAATGAAGGTGGAGTTTTTGGCGGTCAACTTACTAAAACTTGAGAACAACAGCAAAGAGCATCTCCCAACATCAGCATAGATGCAGAGGAAGAAGGGAGCGTTTAACTCCAACAAAGTTAGACGTTCCAGTCCCTCTATGGGAAGAAGATCCAACAAAGGAGGTCAGGATATCATCATATCCGGAGAAAGAAAGAAGACAGGAAATAGTCCAATTACTAAAAGAATTTGCGCATTTGTTCGCTTGGACTCCAAGTGATATGCCATGAATCATCCCATATATAATCAAGCATTGCTTGGCGATTAAACTTGGATGTCGCCCCATGCAGCAGAAGAGAAGAAATATATGCAGGGAACGACAACAAGTAGTGGCGAATGAAGTAGAGAAGCTTCTAAAGACAGGATTTATCAAAGAGGTAAGGTACCTAGAGTGCTTAGCGAATGTGGTCCTCGTCAAAAAGTCTTCAGGATCTTGGAGAATTGTGTGTTGACTTCACTAACTTAAATGACGTTTGCCCAAAGGACCCATGCCCATTACCAAATATTGAGCAACTGGTTGACGCCACGGCCAACAACAAAATGTTGTCTTTTTTAGACATGTTATCAAGCTACCATCAACTCCCTCTTAACAAAGAAGAACAGGAAAAATGGCATTCATGAAGCCTACAGTCAACTATTGCTACAAAGTAATGCCCTTTGGGCTAAAAAACGTAGGAGCAACCTACCAAAGAATGATAGACATAGTCTTTGCAAAACAAATCGGGAAAAATCTAGAGGCATACGTGGATGATTTGTTGGTCAAAAGCAAGCAAACGAGAGATCATCTGAGTGATTTAAGGGAAACCTTTGAGACATTACAACAGTTCTCGCTATGTCTCAATCCACTGAAATGTGTCTTTGGAGCAACCTCGCAGAAGTTTCTAGGCTATCTCATTACCAAAAGAGGCATCGAGGCAAATCCGTCTCAGATCACGGTGATTGCTTCCATGTCACCTCCAAAGATCGTTAAAGAAGTTCAGGTCCTGTCAGGAAGAATAACAACGATCAACCGCTTTATTCCTAGAGTCGCCGACAGGTGTGCACCATTTTTGCAACTTTGAAAAATGCGTCAAAATTTGCGTGGGATGACAAATGAAACAATGCATTCGAAAACAAGGACCTATTTTTGTATATCGTAATTTCTACCAGGGTGGTCCGTGTAGTGTCAGTTCGGCGAGAAGATCATAGCTATGAACCTATATTTTACACGAGTAAGACCCTGGTCGACACTGAGACAAGATACCCGACGATTGAGAAGATGACGTATGTAGTGGTATGTGCCGCAAGAAAACTAAGGCCCTATTTTCAAGCGCACACTATCCACGTTCTCACGAACTTACCAATCAAGAATGCATTGCGGTCAATGAGTGTGGCCAGACAATTATCAAAGTGGGAAATCTAATTAAATGAGTATGACATACAATATCAACCACGAACAGCGATCAAAGCTTAGGTTTTAGCAAACTTTATCGTGGAAGGTGTCGTTCAAGAGGAAGTAGAAGAAATCGATAGCTAGACGTTATATATTGATGGCGCGTCGAGCAAGAATGGGGCAGGGGCAGAAATCGTCTTAAGGAGCCCTGGGGGAGTATTACATGAGGTAGCATTACGATTCGCAACCAACAGAACCAACAATGCGGCCGAATATGGTGCTATGGAGGCAGGGTTTCGAATCGCCCAAAGTATGGGTGTCACGAACATCAAAGTCCTTTCTGACTCAACGATCGTGGTCAACCAACTCAATGGGAGTTATGAAGTAAAGGAAGAATCTTTTCTCCCATACTTCGATGAGATCAAGTTAATCATATCAGAATTCAAGAAAGTGAGTATAGAACAAATAGCCCGAGAAGAAAACAGCCTTTGAGGAAGGACGAATGGTTACGGTCGAAAAGGAAGCAAGAGCAAAGCATTGTTTCCAGATAAACTAGGTTGAGGTAGTAGGAGACCTATTTTTGTAGTGATCAAATTTTGCGCTGTTACCGAGGACTCTATTTTGTGTCTGAAAGAAACATGATTTTTGTTAATCATTCACTCATTGTAAATACCCATATTTTTTTATGTGCCAGTTTCACTCTGGTAGTTTTTTTAAGGGTACTAATGCATGACCGCAGGGGATACCATATGCGGTGGATTCACGACCAACATCAACCATCACCGACTTGGAGGATCTTTACTCACTACTAAACTACCAGAAGACCACATGGAACTATCACCAACAACCTCCTTCATACTACGAAGAGCCACCTCTAAATCGTTATCGTCAAGACACCTCAAATTATGATTTGTTTCAAAACTGCACTATCAATGTTTAGGAAATACTTAGAGCTCAGAGGGAGAGTGCGGGAAAAGTAACGAAGCAATTCAAGAACTTGGTGAGGTTATTAGAAGAGGAAAAGCTCGCACTACCTTGTCACGATGAGGATGACATGATTATGAGGGATAGGTTATAAAAAAAAGATTATGAGGGATATGAATAATTGGAGGTACTCCGTAGAACAACAGACATAGTCGCCATGGAGGAGTTAAAATAACCCATCCTTGAGGAAATTCTAGTTGATTGTGACGGTAAGCTAGAAAGCACAAAAAGGAAGGGTAGTGAAGACCCCAAAAAGGTAGCATGGGAAGATGAGGCCCAACCTCTAACTATGGTGGTAGATGGCATTGAATGCTTTACTAGCAAGAAAGTCTCTCCAATTGAGGTTCCACCAAATAACGTTGAGAACCTTGAATTGATCCGCCTAGTTGGACTGGTGGATCAATACTTTGGTTCTCTGAGGTTGTAGGTAGTGAATCCGTCCTCTCGGGCCCGGAGGGGTAGTACCTTGCAGGGCGAATATACAAGGAGGTCAGTGATTGTAAGATGGTAGGAGTGATGTGAGTACAGGAAAGTGGGTTACAGAGAAGTACCGGGCGAGAGCCCTTTGGTGAGGGCGGAACCGATAGCCTTTAGCGTGCAGCGTAATAGCTTGCAGTATCGGGCGTATGGTCCCAAGTGTATATGTGTTGTCCCCTTCTGAATGGGGTACCCCTTTATTTATAGGGTCCAATAGGTGTGGCGGGACCCACGTGTCGTGTTCCAAGTGGGCCGCAATGGGTTGCCATCAACAGTAAATAGCGGTGGCCGCTTTCCTGTCACGTCAATGGGAAGGGCGACTCTCTTTAAAAGAGGGCGGTCAGATGCTCGATCCTGAAGGGCGGACCGTTGTGTGAGCCCTTAGGGCGGATCTGACTCTAGGGCCCATCAATTGCCCCCTAGTATGGTCTCAAGAGTGCAAGGGTCTCGAGGCGATACTATGGATCAACTGTCTGAGCCTGGAGACGGACCTGACTCTAGGGCCCATCAATTGATCCATAGTATCGCCTCGAGACCCCACCATTGTTGCTTAATAATGAAGTTCTTATGTCATGAAAATGATAACAAGCATCTCATCAAAATTGAAGTGGTAAGGGATGAGGAAGGAACCATACTTATTCACATTAGAAGACCTTCTATGCGACATCAATAACTTGGAGATGGTTGAGGTCATTGGAGATGACGCACCAAATTACAAGTTTCGAAAGAAAAGGTCATCATGGGGTTGATATAAATGGTATATGAACATACTTCTACGACACTTCCAGCATTTGTTTACGTAGCTGTTTGGTATTTAACTTTCCATCCCGAAGAAACCAATAACATTCAAGGAGGTACTGAGTTGGATTGCATAATTTTCATATATTGTCTAGCTCAATAACGTTAAACAGAGAGTGCTATTTGGAAGGCAACCCAAGTTGGAGTCTTTGTTTCTCTTGTTTTGAATCAGTAGTGAGCTCTTAGTATTTGTATTGTGTATGTATCATGTTTCAAGTCAAGGTTTGATGGTCCAAAAGTGTTAAACTTTTGTCGGGATTTGAAAATTTTGAAAATTAACTTTCAGTGTTGTTTTCCTCAAAAAATGTGTGTAACACCTCTCAATAAGTATGACGCACTTTCTTAACATCCGTCGGCGCATTTTTCACCTATTTTCACTTTCTAAACATCGGTGACTAATTTGCAATCTGTACATTTATTTGCGCAGAAGAAAAACGAATTGTAATACGCAGTGCCGACATATAATACACAAATACGTAATTCTCACGAAAGTCAGCGAGTCAACGCAGCCCGTACGATTTTAGAAATAAAAGAAAAATAGAAAAGAATCATTTTTAATCTCTCCTGTTCTCGGGTTCACTACCATTTCCATTACTCCACTTCTCAGAGGCCAAATCTTTGCTGTTATTTCTCGGTCGCCGCTTCGAAGAAAATATGCAGACTGATCATCTTCCCAACAATGTCACTCCTCCTCCCGCACCACCTGGTTCGCTTTTCCACTTCTCTTTCTTTCCTTTCTTGATCGCCGCCACACCTAGTCACCTTTGATTTCTTTCTTTTTTCAGTTTCTAACCTTTATTTTTGTTTCAATTTCCATGGCGAACAGCAGTAGGAGGAGGAGGAGTTTGTCTTAAATGTGGATACTCTTTCCCAAAGCAAAACCCCAGCTCAAAACAGAGGCGTGCTCACCGCAAGATCTGTTCAGGCAACACCCTAGAAGTTCCCGCTCCGCATCAGCTTCAGGCTTCCTATTCCTTTGTTTCTGCTAATGACCATCCCTCTGATGACGACGGGGAGTTCAAGACCCCTAGTCAGTCTTATTCACCTTTAAACCCTCTATCTTTAACTAACAGCAGTGTATTTTGTTATAATTTTGTCGTCTATGGTGTTCATTGTCCAAGGTCCTAGCGTTTTGGAGAGGAGTCAATTTGAGATGGGCAGTGGTGGAACGGGTGGGAAGTCTAATAGATCAGAAGATGATGTATTCTCGGATGCTGTTACTGACTTTGTGGATCCTGGATCATCTGCTTTGGGGCTTCAACAGCGCCTGAAGGAGGAGGAGGAGGGATTCAAAGGAGCTATCAAAGACAAGGATATCGAGGGTCCAGTTGATGGTGAACTCTTCGTTAGCTCTATGCTTGCTTGCTTGCTGCCATCATTCTGCCTTGCTCACTTGCATATCTACTTATTTTTAACCTATTTAGTAGCACCAGTATCTGCATCTTCTTCTTTGTATAGTCTGTCTATACATTATTCAACAGATTCCTAGTAACATGGCATATATCTTCAAGTGAATGAGCTGCGGGAGGAGCTTCTTTAGGGGTTCAAGGATAGCTATTTATCTATTTCACCATCATAGTTGTTGAAAATCTTGTTAAACCTTACTGAAATGTAAAAAGTCTTCCAACATTAGGAAATAGGATAGATGGTTTTGCACACTATAGATTGCCTAGGTGAATATAGTATCCGTCACTCTGTTTAAAGTTTCCCTAGAAAAACTATGAAACACCCAGAAAAGGACATGTCCTATGAGCGCGGAAGTAAGTGAGATTTATGTGCTTCAGACTCTGGCTTCTCTGTAATTGTTCTGTTTATCTGATTTTGGTAATCTTCCATTTTATTTTTATTTAGTTGTTTGCGAAAAACAAAATTGTCTACATACTTGGATGGCTACAGTTTTCTGTCTTCTTTACAAGATTGTGCTGAGTTTAATTAGTTATTTTGATATTCAATTTAAAAAGCAAGTGGACCTATATAGGACTGTAGTTGAGTTTTATCATTTTGTGAACATTAATTTTTTGTTGAAGTCTTTTAATGGTAGTAGAGGAAGCCAAAGACTATGCTCAAGCGAGATGCTAAAAATTCAAGCCCTTTGACATTCTGCTTATTCTATAAACACCGCGTTTGTTAGATTAAAATAGAAAATTTTCAAGATGCTGGATCTGTGTTTGTAATAACCACGTATCATAACTTTCTGCTCTCATTTTAAGTTCAGGTACTACAGATGAGACCACACAGATGCAAATCTCAGAAGTTGAAGAGGTTTATCCAGATACAGTTGGACCAGCTTCTGAAGAATGTGCCCCAACTGTTACAGCTGAGTTGACAGAAAGATCGTATCTGGATGGTACAATCAAAGAACCCGGTGATGTATCTGGTGATATTGGACGACTACCAATGAGTGACTTAAATCCCATGATACCCAAAAATCATATTAATGATCCAGGAGAAGAGACACCAAACAGTGTCCATGATCTGTCTGACACTTATCGAGGTTATGGGGAAACTACTCCTGAAGTTCATATTGCCAGAGATCTGAATTTGTCAGGTGATAATGATATCAAATTATCAGAAGGGATGGCTAACATAGAGAAGACGGTGATAATGAATTCGAATACTGGAGACATCTCTAAATTGGATGATGAGAACACTACGAAACCCACAAGTGGCTCTGGTGGTGCTGGACTAGTACCGATGAGTGACTTGAATCCCATGTTATCCAAAAATGAGATTAATGATCCTGAAGAAGTGACACCAAACAGTGTCAGTGATCTGTTCGACACTTATCGAGGTAATGGGGAATCTACTTCTGAAGTTCATGTAGCCGCTGGACCGGATTTATCAGGTGATAGTGATGTCAAATTACCAGAAGGAATGCCTAACATAGAGAAGATGGTGGTTGTGAATTCAAATACTCCAGATATCTCTAAATTGGATGATGAGAACACTGCAAAACCCACAAGTGGCTCTGGTGATGCTGCTCACTGTGACAAGGCTGAAGAGGTCCATCAATTAAAACATGATGAAATAAATAGTTATACTGATGATGTGAAATCTGCTGATAACATCAGTGCTTCTGTCGATAAGGTGGATGACAAGGAAGATGCTCCTGAAGCAGCTGACTTTGCAAGTCCCAATGAGTCTGTAGAGGGTTTCAACTGTAAGGACGATGGGAATGCACATGTTCTTTCAGTCAATGATGATATCACATATGTTGTCAATGCCGAGGCAATGATTAAAGGATTTAAAGGTGAAGGGAACAAGGACGATGATCCTGAAGTAGCTGACTTTGCAAGTCCCAGTGAGTCTGTAGAGGATTTCAACTGTAAGGACGATGGGAATGCACATGTTCTTTCAGTCAATGATGATATCACATATGTTGGCAATGCCGAGGCAATGATTAAAGGATTTAAAGGTGAAGGGAACAAGGACGATGATCCTGAAGTAGCTGACTTTGCAAGTCCCAATGAGTCTGTAGAGGGTTTCAACTGTAAGGACGATGGGAATGCACATGTTCTTTCAGTCAATGATGATATCACATATGTTGGCAATGCCGAGGCAATGATTAAAGGATTTAAAGGTGAAGGGAACAAGGACGATGATCCTGAAGTAGCTGACTTTGCAAGTCCCAATGAGTCTGTAGAGGGTTTCAACTGTAAGGACGATGGGAATGCACATGTTCTTTCAGTCAATGATGATATAACATATGTTGGCAATGCCGAGGCAATGATTAAAGGATTTAAAGGTGAAGGGAACAAGGAAGTTGCTCCTGAAGTAGCTGACTCTGCAAGTTTCAATGAGTCTGTAGAAGGTTCTAAATGTACAGACTATGACAATGCACATGTTCTTTCAGTCAATGATGATATAACATATGTTGACA
The DNA here is from genome assembly GCA_034768395.1 of Linum lewisii. Taxonomy (NCBI): domain Eukaryota; kingdom Viridiplantae; phylum Streptophyta; class Magnoliopsida; order Malpighiales; family Linaceae; genus Linum; species Linum lewisii. The sequence continues at coordinate 56,331,505 of CM068299.1, forward strand.
ATTCTGAGGCAATGGTTAAAGGATTTAAAGGTGAAGGGGTCAAAATTACATCTGACAATTTAGGCCCAGATGGAATTACTAAAGATGTGAAAGCTACTGAACCTTCTGCTGAGAATTATAAATCTATTAGTCTCCCAGCAAGGCAATTGGATGAGGGAACTCTCTCAAGTTCATCAGATATTCAGGTTGTAGGAGACAGCCCTGAACTCAAAGGTGAAAGCAGCAAGATTGTTGCTGAAGAGTTGTTGGACATAACTGAAGGCAAGGGAAGTCTTTTATCTTCATCAGAAGTTCCGCTTGTGGGAGATAACCTTGAGGTCAAAGGGGAAAGTAGCAAGCTTGTTGCCAAAGCATTGATAAATGGGACTGAAGTTGATAACTCAATGAAGACAGTGGAAAATCTTCAATCTGACACAGAACATTGCAGTTCAGACATAGGTGTGCCTAAGCAGAGGTCGCAAGAAGCACATGACATTGAGAGTAACTTTCTTGAAAATGTGAGTACTGCTGATATTGAAGGGAATAAAATTGATGGAAATGCTGCACCTGCAGACCAAATCAGGGGAACCACTTCAGATGCTCTGGTGTCACAGAAGTCTCTACAAGAACTTGTAGCAAATTATTTGTTGATTTCACCTCCACATACTGATTCAAAAGAAGAGGGCGCAATCGTTAAAGATGAATGCACCAGCGACTTGGTTGGAGATGCATCTCATGACAAACCTGAGATCTTCTCTAAAGAAGGTCAGAACCTTGCAAAACATGTTGATACATCTGCAACAGATCTTTCAGTTGATTCAAATAGTCAAACTGATAGTCTGGAAGGCCAGTGGGGTTCAGTTTCAGGTACACAACCATAAACACGTACTTAATGTTGCAATTGCAGTTTTGTATGATATTCCTTGTGTAGTTTAAAGTTGGCCTTTTTAATCTATCAGTGTGGATATCGTCATACTATTTTATCATATGAAAACAGTGTAAACAGAGCGAGTTAAGTTAAAACCTAACCCAACAATAATCTACTTTGTATCATGATGTGTATAGGGAGATGGTAGAATTCATAATCTTCGCATGTGGGTTGTGTTTAATCGTGATACATTCTCAACTTTCCTAGTTTTAATTGGTAAAGCAGTGCTGTCTACACAATCGGATATGCCAGTGAGTGTGGATGGTGAAGCTGGATCAGGAGGAGAAGCAGGTAAATACAGTAGGAAGATCACAAATGGTCCACCAGAGGGACAAGAAACGGATATGTTTGAGGCTCCATCTTTCATGACACTTGTTGAGCCAAGAAGAGGAAGTGAAGAAAAAGCAGCAGCAGCAGCTAGTGGTGGTGGTGGTGCTTCAGAGATCCAGAATCCAAAAGAGTCAAAAGCTGGTGCTAGTCCTGATCGAGCTGGGTGGTTCCCCTCTATTACTAATGTGGTAAACGAGTCGCAGGGGAGGAAAAAGAATGAAGAGATAATTGCAAAGGTGACGACAAAGCAGCAGCAGCAACACATGCCGTTGAAAAGCCTATTGGGGGAGGCAAATGAGGAAATGAAATTGAGAGTTGCAACGAAGAAGGAAAAGACAGAGGTGGTCAAAACCGCTGAAGCAGGAGGAGCAGTGAGAAGAATGGAGGAAGGGGTTACTGTTGAGGGGAAAGAATGGGATTCTTCGCCACCGGGAAGAGAGAAGAGGAAAGTGAAGGGAAGGCCTTACTGGGCACATTTGGTATGCTGTGCATCTGTGAACTGAGCAAGGAAGGGACTGTGGGTTTCTGAATATGGTTAGCTACTACAGCTATATATATATGTAGTGAGTGAAATACAGCTAAGTTGAGAAAATAGACTCTACTAGTGTTGGTGAATATATGGTTTTATTAGGATGTTGTAGTATTAGTCGTCCTTTGTAGTAGTAATACTGTAGTGAGTACTGGTATGTCGGTTCCTGTATTTTCATTTTGAAATCCATTGGGATATTGGTTTAACATGGTCGTGTCTCTATCACTCACTTCCAACTAAGCAGCTTCTCTCTCGTTTGTTCTTTAACAACACAGAAAAACACACTAACATTATCATACTGTCTAAGATATGCTGCATGTGGCTTGCGGGGTCCTTGTTCAAATTGACTCGAGATAGAAACGAACAAACAAGACTGGAAGAAACATCCCAGAACTCGGTTTCGCACACAGAAAAATCACTGAATGAACTCCATAGACTTGCGCAAGAACCATCCCAGAACTCGAAAAAAGAATGAACAGCCATACCAGAATTCTTAACAATCTTCCCCCAATTAACTAACCGATTAGAAGGAATGAAACTGGAAATTGGTCAAAAGGATTCAGTACCAATAACTAGGCCAAATAAAAACTTAAAAGAGCATGGGAAATCAAGTGATTTGGACGTAGAAATGAACCAAGTTAACATTACAAGCGCCTGAAGCAAAAGGGGGAGAATCAAAAAAAGCATATGTATATTCTTCATATGGTCTATCAACTAGACCACAATAACCAAAAATAAAAAGAGTAAATGAAAAATTCCAAGTAATAAACTGCCCCCCTCCTAATCCTCGCTCGCTCTTCCTGAAAGCACTTGAGAAATTTATACTAACCAACCAAACCAGTCATCAATTTTCAATTCTGTAATCTCTCTCTTCTATCCATTGGACAAAAGGAAAACTTCCCACAAAAAAAAAAAAAAAAACAGACTAGGAACTTAATCCTCTAAATTACACCAAATAAAACACCCTCACCACCACATCCCTACAGATGGATCATGCATGGATGGATGATTGGCCAACAAACCATAGAGACTACTCTTTCTGTATCTGCTGTTTGCTTGCTAGGCCACAGCAGCAACTGCATACTGCCATCCAACGCCATTGCCTTCCCCGTCAAGATTGCACCGCTAGCCTCTGCAAATGCTCAAAGAATACTTGAAGGCTAACATCATCCGTGAATATCACATCCGACCCAGCTGCCATCTCGTGCGCATTGTTGTACGTTGCTGATGGGTTCAATTTTGCTAACAAGAACCTAGCCTGCTCATAATAACATCACACAACCACCAGCAAGCCAATATTCAGCTTCCAGTAACAACTTCATACACAGAACAAGACAATAACCACAACTTAAGCAAAATTAGTAGGTGACTTTTCAAGCAATTCCAGTACAGAAACAGCCAATGGACTGTGGTACTCCATTTTCTTCACCATTGATAGTAGGCAGTTCAAGTGGTCTACTAGAGCTCGGCATTTCTTCAAGACAATGCAAGTACTGAGACTACTAAATAATGAACCACAATGCTACAAGTTTTGTACAAACCTGAGATCCATGCTGATCACACACCACTAGCCTAGGAACTGGGAAACGCTCTTGGATGATCATCTGAGAATCATCTTGAGGTGCTTGTAAAAGCTGTGCAAACGCCTGCAAGAAAAGAAAGTACAAATTCATAAAAACCTGAAAAACCTTGTATTTGACATAGGAAAAGCCAACTGATAGCACCAGAGCAGAATTAAACACTCAATTTGCATTAAAACATACAAGAATCAACATGAATTTTATACACTTGAACATTACATTCAAAGTTTTGTATGAAAGATTGTACTTGCATTGCGGGAGAAAAGACTAGTCATACCTGGTGCTCTGCCTGATTCTGGTAGCCCATGTTACGCCACTGTGCTATTGTCATACCATGGAAAATGACAACACTGAAGTAAGAATCTAACAAGAGGATCCGATCAGCTGCAATAGAAGCAACGTCTAGAAGAGCTGGTTGAGGTAATGAATTGAAGGAATAAGATATCAATGACGGTTGGATCATGACAGCAGCATTTGTGATGTTTTCTTTGTTTAATAATATACGGAAATAAGCTGTTTCATCTGGGCTGTTGTTGAAAACCTGATGCAAGAAAAATGAACAAGGGCTGAAATAAACAAATAATATATTAAACAGGTAGCCAAGCAATTGTTAGAAAAATCACCTGTACAAATTGTGACCGTCGCAGATTAAACATGAACTGGGGGAACAATGAAAAGCAAGGGTTCAATGTAAAGGATGATGGATCATCCTTCCGGTAGTCCCCGAATTTGGAACATAAACGAATCAGGTTCCGGTCCAGCCAACGAGTGGCATCAAATCCTTCCTATTGAATAGTAACAATAAGCATTAGGTAAGGAAATTCTGATAAACATTGTAGACCAAACTCATGAAATCAAATTTGAAACTTCCAACGAAAACAATTCACAAATAGTCAAGCAAGTAGGAAAGACAGAGTGGCTAAAATTGCCAATTAAAAAAAGGACCTCTATCTCCATTTTTAAGGATGCCAGTCTTGCCATAACTACTGCCGACGTCTCTTGATCAAAACCTTGTACTAATTCCTGCAAATAATTGAAAGTCAGTCAGAACTAAAATTTCTTTGGTGCAAACATGAAACCCTGGCAAGTGTACGATTGTGGGAGAAACATATTCAAATTTCTCTCATAAATACCAATAGTTATGAGGCCAATATGAAACATAATGCGTAATGCTTTTATACATCTTTTTAAGATCAGGCCAACAGTTACAATGGGTAAAACACTAAACTTGAACTAAGTTTGGTGGCTTGCACATGAGAATTGAGTATTACTCCGAATCAACCACACCCTGAGCTAGTTGGTGGTTCAGAGGACCCACTCGATCATGATGAGGTGGTTTGGGTTACATCATTGTAAATAAGTATGAGTGTTAACAGAACTAATGATCCATCATAAGGCAACAGCTAAAAGACACATCAGCAGCTGATATTCTCAAAAACACAACTATTTTGCACTCAACCCAGCCGCAGTTTAGAAAACAGCCTAAAGGAAGCCCAACATGTTATCTAAACAATATAGACAAAAGCAAACAATAATCTCCAATAAAGCCACATACAACCTTTATGCAACACAATAGACATAACAAACCCACACTTGAAACAAGCATAGACATCTCATTAGAATCCCAAACCCAGTACAAAAACATGACAAAACATCAATCAGGGAATCATACAATTTTTTCTGCTCAACACCTTCTTGGAAAAGAACCAGATATAAGATATTCAAACAAAGTGTTTCGAGGAGCAAAGTCCAATTTAGATTCTATTAGGATCATTATACTATTGGTTATAAAAGCAAGCTTTTCGAACAGATGCAAACGGAAAACAACAACAGAAGCATAAATGGCTGCACTCACAGTAACCGGTCAATCCATATACTCTTATGAATTTCCATATTACACAAGTCAGAGATAAAACTAAGAAGGGTTAAAGTCAGTATAGAGCAGAAGCAAAGAAAAGAAAATTAAGACGCACAAGACTTAGAACACTGAACATCAACTAAGTGGAAGTTCAAAGACAATGAAGCTTCACTAACCTCTGAACTAACAGCACTATCTATCCATCTCCTAGTTACAGTTGTCACCCGAAGCAGTGTTTGACCTTCCGAATTTTGATAGCTACATTCATATACACAGTTTGAGAACGGAGGGAACAAAAATTCATATTAGAAATTCATCACCAATGGAATTAACAGAACTGCACCCATAGTTTATAAAAAAGAAGGCAATGAAACAGAAGTCCTGCATGCATACCTAGTGAGAAACTGTAGATATAGTTGTGGATTTACAGTGCCTGGAGCGTTTGATCTATCACTTGATGAAAGATCAAAAAACACCGTCAAGCAAGTACTCTTGTCAAGCCCACACATCTTCCAAGCTGAAGTATTGCCCTCACCAATTACAGTATCAGCAACATTAGGCCCTTTCTGCAAGAATAACAACAATATCAGAATGATAATCAAAGGATGCATGCAAGTTAGAAAACACAGAACCAAAATAACGTCAAAGTAGCAAACCACCCTCCATAATCACAATCAGAGATAAACAAAATGTACAACAACAGATCCATAAAAGAGTAGATGCCTCTACCTTTTCCATTGACGTGCAGGAACCTATTATGCCCTGAATTTTGATATCCTTGGAACAATTAACCTCAAGTGTTCCACTGCAAAGATTAAAATGCAAATTACCATCAGGTAAGTTTCTGGCAAGAGAATTAGCTTACAATTAAAGGTATATAATTTCAATTCATAGCGTTTAAGACTTTAGTGTTAACATATCACAATCCAGACATAGGCATACCACACCGTCATATTTGATTAGGCATAAATGCAGTATCACAGCTTACAGTAACAACAAACTCTAACTATAAGGTGTGCCGAGGTTCTTTTTTGGCCCTACTTTCATTCTTGATTTTGATGTATTCTATCCTTTCTCTTCCTTTTTCCCCATACTTTTTTCTGTATCAGGTATACATTCCATGTGCACTCCCTTTCTTTTGATGATAAACTTCTCATAACTGATAATAATGAAAACAATGTACCCTACTGTGCGTAAGAAAATACTTATTTTTGGTCTTAACGAAGTACAAAATAATTCCAGTGAAGAGATGATCAGACTTCATCATCAAGCAGACAAATATACAAAAGGCCTATTTTAAGAACAGCAAATGTTAAGAAATACCAATTTACATAGATAACTCACTTGAAACAGAGGCCAAGAGAATGTTCCCCATCTGCAAAAACACGCTTAAAAGAGTCCTTGAAAACAGAGTGACCGAAGCTCTCTGCTAGAACAGCAAGGCCACCAGTTCTCTCAACTGCAACTTTCATTTCAGCAACCCCGACCTAAAAATATAGCCACTCAAATCAGGTATCAAACAAAACAAATAATGCTCATCATCTCCCCAGCAACCAAATATCTAATTTATTTCCCATTCAAAAAGTATAAACAAAGAAAAAGTACAAGGCATTTAAAAATACAAGGGTGTAATGATCAGTGCATTCCAATATACATTATAACTAAAAGATTTATATAGAACGACAAGGGAAAATTAGACCACAGCTGGAGATATTCGAGAAAATATTCTAAGCAAATCCAAAAATTAAGATTGGTTGTATTAGGATGGATGCAAAAACTAGAGTCTAAATTACAAACCCTCTTGGCATAAAATTTACAAGGGGGTATATTATGTACTGCACTTGAATGCATACCTTAACTTGCAGTTTCATCACAAGATTCAACCTTTAACTTGCTACATTAGTTTAAGAAAAATCACAAAGGCCCGGAAAAAGTCACCTGATCAAGCGCTGATGCAAAAACATCCAGCACATGCCCCTGGCTGACAAGCTGTTTCGCCAGACCATCATAAAACTTGACTGCTTTCTTGAAGTATGGAGCTGCATCCTTGTCAAGATCCTTATGTGAACGTACAGGCTCAGACAAATCCTTCGATACAATCTGTAAGGAATTAAGAGATTAGTAGCATCTAGTTAAAATTATACACAATCCTAGAATAGCATAACTGATCTATAGTGGAGAAACGAGTGCAACGAAAACTATAAAGTTTTATGTTGTCTCTTAAGTGTATCTGGGATGGATCTATATCAGCTAAAGGGTAAAGATGATGGAGGTTGCAGAGAAGAAATGAAGAAAGTCAAAAGAGCAATATTTAGGAGTTAGGACAGCTTGCGATTTGCTCACATCTCCACAAAAAAAATGACAGAGGAAACTGATTAACAAAATGTTCCTTTGACATCTAGCATTCAGGAAAACTATTTTGAGACGAAAAGAACTATCTTATTGAAAGCAAACGCTGCTAGAATAGCCAAAATCAGAAGTCGAATCCTGGTGGGTAGTGTTAGAAACATCTGTCATCCTCCATTACCAGTCTAACCTGAATCTAGACATAAAAGCGAAAGTCTATACTTCAATTTTAATTTTCTTTTATGTTTAAAGTAAAATGTGTCCAGCATTTGACAAGCTATGTCAAGGCTTAAACATCTGACAGATATCGATCGATCATAGGAATAGAAATACAGATCAGATGACACATCATACCATCAGTAGCAAAGACAAAGGGCAGACTATCACTATCTAAATAGACTTGATTTTACAAATGAGGAAAACAGAAAAAGATGGAATTTTACCGTTCCAGGACCTTCTGTGCATGGACCTCCAACCAAAGCGATAATTCTTGCACCAGTGCCTGGGAGACAAGCGCCAAGCAATCCTACTGCAACACTCAAAGCAACGCCAGTACACCTTGAGGCACGAGTCCCTGGTGGGACAGGCCATTGGTCTGTTTGCAGCTCATCCAGGAGCTAAACCCCCCAACATAAAATAAGCAACAGATCGGAAGTTGAATTGGGACACGAAATAGACAAACAAAAGGAAATAGAAACGCACCGAATTGAGTGGAAACTCGCACTCAGATGCAGGTAACAAGAACCTGGTGACCCCAGAACCGGGGAAGCCATTGGGCATCCCTCCTTTGTTTTGGTAAGCAGCAGCAGCGACGGCTGCAGACGTAGCAGCAGCAGGTGATCTACGGCCAGGAAATGACAGACCCAATTGCTCCATAACGTGATCTTTGGAGATCTCCTTGGTCCCCCTAAAGACAAACACCTTGGACAAATCCGAGAATCCTAGCTCATGGACATGAGCTTGGGTGCCGAAGGTAACCAACCCAACAAGGGCATTATCAGGCAAAAGGCCGATGGCGCGCTTCAAGGCGGATCTAACAAAACCGAATTCCTCCTCGATCATACATGTATCAAGGACGAAGAGGAAAACAGGGGACGGGGAGGCAGGAGAAGGATTGGCGGATGGATCGAAACCCGACATCTGAGGATTAACGCTAGGGTTAGGTAAAGTGTACTGAACGGTGGTGTACTGCGGGTAGAGCTCAGCGGGGAGATTGGTATCCGAGATCATCCCATAATGAGGAGGAAAATGATTGCGCTGGAAGCAGAAGGGGCAGATCCAGATCTTGGCGTTGAAGTCGACGCGGGCGAAACAATTGAGAGGGGAAGCGCAGGTCTTGCATCGGAGAGGAGCGTAAGGTAGGGTTGGGATATCCGTGTGATGGCGGATCGGAGAGATGCAGGCGGCAAGAGGGATAACGCATTTGCTAGCTTCGACCTTGGTACGAGGCCATACGTTCCACGTCATCCGAACTCCGTCGAGTCCTTCGGGATCTGTGTTTGCCATCTCCGACATGATTGCTTCAGAGTTCAGACTGATCGGATCAAATTTTGATGGTGGTGGAGGAATCGAATCGAATCCTTCCGTCCGTCGCCCCTCTTTTTTTTTTTTTTTTGCACAAAAATTACGGGGATTTCGTTTTTTTTTTTCTGGATTTTTTTTTTTTTTTGTTTAAGAGAGTAATGGAATTGAGATTGAAACTGGGAAGACTAGAAAACAGAATTAAGAAGGAAAAGGGGGAATTGAAAATGGGAAGAACAGGCGGAGAAATGGAATGGGCGACCCCCTGGGATATGAAGAAAGATCGAAGGGGTCACCACAGAAATTGAAAAGAAAAAAGAAAAAAAGAGAAAAAAACGATGGGAGGATGCAGAGAAGAAGGAGAAGAAAGAAAAAGTGTTTTTGATTTTGGGGGTTTCAATTTTCTTCCTTTCCAACTGTTTTTATTGCTCCCTTTTTATAATTTCCTTCTTTATCTTTTCTCCGGTTTTAATTCATTTTCTATAATTGTATATTTTTTATTTTTATTTATGAATGTAAATTAATTAATTATATTGTTGTTTTTCCTATTTATTCTGGGTTTTTTTATTTTTATTTTTTACTTTTGGGATTTGTGAAGTGTACGTTTTTTTACCATTTATGAAATAGTACCAAAAACAGGCGGGCACCATTTGTGAGGTCATTCGTTCGTTCCTTGGTTTCATCTTTGCTTCACACACAACAAGTGAGATCAGTTGAGGGGAATGTATTTCATGTGCATTTCTACCATATTAGTTTGTTAAAACTAGTATGTTCAAGATTAGCAATATAACCTTCTCACAAAACAAAAGCTGACCAAATAAGGTACCAGACGGGATTATTTTCTCTCGCATGAGAGTGCGGAACCCTTGAATAAGGGAGGCGGCGGATATCTAGGGTTTCAAAAAAACAGACCTTGGTGATTGTAATCTAGCATTTAGTGTTGACGGGGAAAGATGATGGAACGTGAGGTGGCACAGCTGACTATCAGCGATGATGAGGAGGAGTTGCTGCTTGAGGATGACGGCGCTATGTGGATAACAGATAACTATTCACTTTGTCTTGTTGGTGTTTTGATCACTCACAAGAGTTTCAATTTTATTGTGTTACAAAATCAGATGACGTGTTTATGGGGACCCGAGAAAGGGATGATGGTTGAGGAGCTTGAGAACAAACTGTTGTTATTCAGGTTTCAACATATCATTGAGTATTGACCTCAGAAGAGTCATGGAGTTTGGGGCCGTGGATTTTCGACTAGAGCCTCTTCGCGCTTAAGGAACTGAAACATGGTGACAACTTGATGAGCCAACCGCACCCTGGACCAGACCAGAGTTTCCCTTGATCCGGAGCCAAATCAAGTCTTTCAAGAACCAGATCGAGGCTTACATGGAGTCATGGAGCAAAGGTGGCCACGAAGAGGATGCTAAGAGGTTCACTAGAGGGGGTTATACCTTGCTGGAAATGAAGACCTCAGACACTGACAAGATGTCGGATCAAACCCCCGAAGTGATGTCGGACCGGGCCAGGAAGTTGATGCAGAGCCGGTCCTTGATGCTGATGTCGGGCCGAGAGGGCCGAGAGAACCTGATGTCAGGCCCGGATGCTGTTCCGAGACTGCCACGGACCGAGGACCGAGAGACCTTAATGCCGGTCTGAGATGCTGGTCCTCGTCAGAAGGCTGATGCCGATCCGAGACTGCCCCGGACACAGGGCCGAGGTAAATTGATGCCGGTGCGAGACAGAAATCTAGCTGTAACCAGGAAATCCGACCGAGACAAGGATTCCCACCCGGATCAAGAAACCTCTATACCACGCATTGAAAAATCGTGTTTCCAAATCCTTTTAGGAGTAGGAAACACGGAAAAGGCAGAATCACAACCAAAAAGGGATTTCCACACCCCATCCATCGACGACACGGATTAGGGTTTCCTTGGATTTTGTCGGATTTATCAGATTTTATTATTTTTAGTCTTTTTAGTGTTTTACTCGGTTTATGTTTCCTACTTAGGCTATTTAGGAATAGTTTAAGTTATTTTTAGGAGTTAGAGTTGTAGGAGGAATCAAAGAGCTTGTTCTCCATCCTCACCTATAAATAAAGGCCTTCGACCTCATTATAATTTTCAGACCCCCTTGAATTATATAAATAAATTTCTGAACTTTGTTCTTGTTTCCTTCAAGTTTTTGCGAGTTGTTGCATTTCTTAAGGCTGGTTTATCATCTTGGGCATTCATCCTACGGTGTGGCACCTTCGACTTGATACTTAGGGTTCCTAACTCGTTATAGCTGGCGGGTCCAAGTGCTATCCACCCCCGGTTACTAAGGTTAGACTTGTCAGCTTTGTTCATTGGCTTATTGGTATAGGTCGCCGCCCACGGTTGCGGATCGGTTCATATCACAACTTGCTTCAGGTGGAGCTGTTCGAGGTTGTGTTCTAGGTCCAGGTGCATGACCTAATAGGTGGATATTACACTACATCAACTGGAAATCAGGGCGGTTATGGTTACCGCAAAATCCCTAAAACCAACCTTAACTGAACCACTTTTGATTACGGTTAACCACTAACCACACCGTGGTTATACGGTTAGGTTAGTGGTTAACCACAATTAGAAAAAATTCAGAAGATAATATATTTTATAAGAACCATCGGTAGTCAATATTAACTTGAAAATGTCCACGACTATACGAGTCTAAATCCATCGAACACGCGATACATATTACAAGTCAAGACTGGCTCAAGTTATCACAATTCACAACTCAAGCACGGGCACAAAGAGCATGAAAAAGGGGTAAGTCAACAATTTGATCGAAGCGCACACGAAGACAAAACATAAAGTGGAATGTAATGTAAGAGAAGCAAGGGTCAAACAAGTTTGCCCTTCGAGACCATGAATCATGAAATACGCAACCTTGGATAAAACAAGTTCTAACAAGCCAAATATGAGATCTTTCAACACTTACACCGACACGTATCCTAAATCTCGTTTCAAGTCAATTAGAACCAAGTATAAACATCAATCAATCGGGCTTTCGCCTCAAAACTGACCAATTAGACATGCACACCAAGTGTTCGATGAAATGCTTATGGGGTTTTCAACCTAAAAAGACTTAGCCAACATCCCTATATCGAGCGAAAATACAAACTAATAACAAATCCACGGTAATAATGATATGAAAGCTCTTTCAAGTCAATCCATACTAAATAGCAACCTAATCATGCATCTAGGACAAGTATGCAAAGAAGAGAAAATAAGAACATGAACATAGATATGAATCACATATGAACTTGAAATTAAACTAAAATAATCCAAGGGTTTAAGAGTGTAGAACAATCATCAATCCCCATAAGGTACAACAAGTCATACTAGAGATCAGAGAAATACAACCTAGAAGTAAAGGGTAGAAAGAACCGTTGATTTCTTTGAGTTTGGAGGATTTATGATCTTCGCTTATTGTTTCTGTGATGTTGGGGATGAAGGATGATGTAAGGAAACTGATTTATGGGCTTTGGGAAGGTTTTTCAGGTGTTGGAGATCAGAGGCGTTCATCAAAATCATATTGGGAACAAATTGTGGCTCTCCTAGAAAATTGCCAAAAATAAGCATTTAAATCGCCCAGATCATGGCGCGTGCGGCAGTTGTGCACCGGCACGGCGCCTCTCGTTGACGCAGCCCATTAAGCACTCCTTTTTGTTGTGTGTAGAGACCGAAACACCAATTTTCTCAAATCTCAAGCATCCGGACTCCGATTTGATTACCGTTTGAATCCATGGCTTCGTATACTCGTGCTCTGTAACACCCGTTCCGAATCAACCCGAGTAAACCCGTGGTTGAGCTGGTCCCAGGTACTACCGAGTAAAAACAAGGGTAAAACAGGGAAATTGGCGGTGATCAAAAGACAGTAAAAACATGGAAGGCCTCCATAGAAACGCGAAACTGAAATCCGAGTACAATCCAAACCATCATAAATCCTCCAATCCAACATAAATCAGAAAGTACATAAAAACCCCCAAAATCTCATAGTCAACTGAAATGAACAGAAAAGTCAACTCCGCGTAATCCCAGTCTTCACCTCATGGCTTCCGTCCAGAACTTCACGAAATCAACCTCGAACTCAAACTCCTCAGCTACCTTTACTAGCCACGAGATCCTGAAAGGGGAAAATGGATCAATTTCCTATTGAAATTGAGTGAACCCACTGGGCCTACCTACACGTTGTCCTACTCTATGGAGCGGTCCCAACTCCGCACAAGACATCCAACAATGGAACCAAACCCAACCCCCCTTTCCATATTTTAATTCCCTAAAAGCAGTCTAGGTGATCACGTTGGTCAGTTCTTGTTCTCAAGCACAATTCATAACAATAGAATCACACAGAATTAATACATCAATCCACGGCACACACAGCATCATCACATCACATCCATCAACCAAGTCACTACCACAACCACAAGCACACAAACATCCACATTCATATTATCTAGGTGAGTTATTAGGCGCCAAGGAGTTATCCACACCACCACCGGCCGGCCGACGCACTTCCCTACCGCATGGGAAGTCCTCGCGCTCCCCTACCACATGGGGAACGCGTTCTCATTAACCATCATCATCATCATCAATTTATCATCAATCTCATCACTCCCTTGACACCCATGTCAAGGGGATCCACCCCAATGGATCAGACTCAACAACCAGTACCTCGGGTGGGGGTAGTGTGGGCTCCTTCCGTTCTATTTCCAACATACAATTCTCAACATCACATTCTCAACTCATACATCACATCTACTACCAACATACAACACAAATCAGCCACATCTCATTCATAGTCCATAGTTCACAACACATCTCGTCCTCCATGCCCCTGTCATGTTCACAGCACACACATCACAATCAATAGGATAACCGGCTAGCTCACCGGCCTCCCCCACCTGCAAGTACAGGGGAAACCATGTCATGAGTCTAGGGGTCACCCACCTGTTCCTCTTATTCAGAGCGACCCCACATTGGCAGGGTAACTCTCCTGCATCCACAACCAGCGATTCATAATATCATAACACCCGCACTCATTTCCCAACCATCCTAATTCTCATTTCTATGTCAATTCATTACTTAATTCACTTCAGTTCACACCCAACCCCAAACCATAGCAATCAACAACAACAATCAACCACGGCAATCATCAATAGCAATCAAGTACATTCACAGAACAATTTATCCTCTTTTACGCTCATCATTTTCATGCATAACCTAGGTTTTGTTCTAAGTCCAATTGAAACTCCTCACGCTGTCCAAACTACTTACACAAGCTAAGCCCTCACCTGAAATAGAAGACGAGGCTCTAATCATCTTCTAGTTCCCCAGAAACTCGATTCCCAACCACCAAACTCGTAGCTCTACCCTTCCTTACTGCTCACGACCTACACCCAGAAACCCAAAATGGAGGTTAGCGATCTCTTCTCCTCGTCGCTACGAATCCATAGCAACAAACGGAACTCAATTCCGACCTCTACAGCTCCCGGAATCACCCTTCGAAGATTGCTCGCACTAGGTTCGTCAATGGCTTTTCGGGGAGAGAGAAAGGGGAAAGAAGTTATGAATTTCCGTGCAAATCCGTCCTTTTATGCACGAAAAGTGCGCCTGGTATGTCAAAAAGTGCGCCGGCGCACATTGACCCCTAAAAGGCGCACATTTTGAATATTCCGCCGAAAGTTTGCTGAATTAATTGAAAAGTGCGCCTGGCACTTCTAAAAGTGCGCCTGCGCACTTCAGGGTCCAAAATCGGCACTTTTTGGTGCATCACCGTTCCCCTCTTTGCAACTTCGACCCAACTTAAACCCGAATGACCCAAAACTCAAGGGGAGCTTAAGAGCACTGATTCCAGTACCCTAGTCTACCGATCTTGAGTTCCAAACCGTTTGGTTGAGCGGGGATGTTACAAGTCTCCACAACTTCAAGGATTTCGTCCCCGAAATCATCCCTAACTCATCCTAGTAATATGATACCGAACACACAGCTAAAATCGCAGCAATCCAAGTATCCTATTGTCTTCCGAAATTCCTAACGACGAACCACCAGCCTTCCTTTAACTACTCATCAGCCCTACACCCACTCCCAACACTCTACTTTCACCGAGCACACCCTAGACCTTCGTGGAACCAACACCACAACAAGCAAACACAAAAGCATACAACAAGGGGAATTAATACCTGAATCATACACTTCCACTAACTCCGGGTACCGCCGCCTCATACTCTCCTCAGTCTCCCAAGTAGCCGACTCGCTCTCATGGTTCCTCCATACCACCTTGAGCTGCGGAATCTGCTTATTCCTCAAGACCCGGACTTGCCTATCCACGATCGCGACTGGCTTCTCCTCATAAGTCAAGTCTTGCTCAATCTCCACCTCCTCCGGCTGAATTACATGAGAAGGGTCCCCATGATACCGCCTAAGCACGCTCACATGAAACACATTGTGTATCCTTTCCAACTCCCTCGGCAAAGCCAACACATAAGCCACCGGACCCGACTTAGCGAGGATCTCATAAGGACCGATGTACCGAGGCGCCAACTTCCCTTTTCTACCGAAACGCATCAGCCCTTTCCACGGCGACACCTTCAAAAATACCTTCTCCCCAACATTGAAACTCAGCTCTCTAGCACGACCGTCGGCATACGCTTTTGCCTATCTTGAGCCGCTCTCAATCTCTCCTTGATAATCTTAACCCGATCAGCCGTCTCTTGCACAACTTGAGGACCCGACAACACCCTCGCACCTTCCTCATCCCAACACAAAGGCGTCCTACACTTCCTCCCATACAAGGCCTCAAAAGGAGCGGACTTCAAACTACTATGATACGAGTTATTATAGGCGAACTCAATCAAATGTAGCAATTCAGTCCAAGGGGTTTGAAACTCCATAGCACAGCTTCTCAACAACTCCTCCAAAGTAAGGATCGTTCTCTCCGATTGCCCATCCGTCTGAGGATGATACGCCGTCGAGAACTTGAGCTTAGTTCCCAATGCTGTATGCAGCCCCTCCCAAAAATGAGACGTGAAACTCGGATCCCGATCAGAGACGATGGATTGAGGAACCCCATGCAACCTTACCACCTCTTCTATATATAACTTTGCCAACACCTCCACACTAGGCTTAAACCGAATGGGTATGAAATGCGCAACTTTCGTCAAACGATCGACTATTACCCACACGACATCCTTCCCCTCTCTAGTCGGCGGAAAACCCGATACAAAGTCCATGGTGATGTCCGCAAACTTCCACTCCGGAATAGGTAGGGACTGAAGTAACCCACCCGGAGCTCTATGCTCCGCCTTGGCCTTCTGACAAACCAAACAAGTCGCCACATAACGAGCCACATCCTTCTTCATTCCTGGCCACCAAAAACTTAACTTCAGGTCATTGTACATCTTTGTCATCCCGGGATGCATAGCATACATCGAGGAATGAGCCTCCTCCAAAATCCCCTTCCTCAATTCCTCTACTTCCGGCACGCACACTCGACCCTTGCATTTCAACAATCCGCCAACTACCTCAAATCCATTATCCATGCCTTTTTCAACTTCCCCTCGAATAGCCACCAGAGTAGCATCCTTGAGCTGCTCCTCACCAATCCTATCATTCAGCATAGGCCTAATGTTGAGCTTGGCAAACAAACTTCCCACATCATCTAACTGCATCTCTACCCTTAAAGCTCTAAGATCCACCAACTCCTTTCGACTTAAAGCATCCGCAACCACATTAGCTTTACCAGGATGGTAGTCAATGGTACAGTCATAATCCTTCAAGAGCTCCACCCAACGCCATTGCCTACCATTCAGCTCCTTTTGATCCATAAGGTGCTTAAGACTCTTGTGATCGGTCATGATCTTAAACGTCTCACCATACAAATAATGCCTCCACAACTTCAAGGCGAACACCACTGCAGCTAACTCCAAATCATGGGTTGGGTAGTTCACCTCATGCACCCTAAGCTGTCGGGAGGCATAAGCGACAACCTTCCCATTCTGCATCAACACACAGCCCAATCCTTGTAAAGACGCATCACTAAACACCACATACTCTCCACCTTCTACTGGCAAAGTCAACACCGGAGCTGAAGTCAACTTCTTCTTCAACTCCTCAAAGCTCCTCTGACATTCCTCGCTCCACTCATACTTCGACTCCTTCCTCAACAACTTATGTAAAGGAGACGCTATGGTAGAGAACCCCTCTACAAACCTTCGGTAGTAACCAGCTAACCCCAAGAAGCTCCTCAGTTGCGACACATCCTTAGGTGGAGACCAATTAACCACCGCTTCAATCTTCTTTGGGTCAACCTCCACGCCTCTTTTAGAAACCACATGCCCAAGAAACAATACTTCTTCCAACCAAAAGGCACACTTCGAGAACTTGGCAAATAGTTGCTGCTCCCTCAACCTATGAAAAACAATCCTCAAGTGCTCCTCATGCTCCTTCCTAGTCTTAGAATAAATGAGGATATCATCGATGAACACTATCACGAACTTATCCAAATATTCGTGGAAGACCTTGTTCATGAGAGCCATGAACGCGGCGGGAGCATTGGTGAGACCAAACGGCATCACCAGAAACTCATAGTGTCCATAGCGGGTCCTAAAGGCTGTCATTGGCACCGATCCTTCCTCCACCTTCAACTGGTGATAACCCGACCTCAAGTCTATCTTCGAGAACACTTCAGCCCCTTGCAATTGATCGAAGAGATCGTCTATCCTTGGAAGTGGGTAACGATTCTTGATCGTCGCCTTGTTCAACCGCCTATAGTCAATACACATCCGCATCGACCCATCCTTCTTCTTCACAAACAACACCGGTGCCCCCCACGGTGATACACTTGGGCGGATGAACCCCTTATCCAAGAGCTCCTGCAATTGCTCCTTCAACTCCTTTAACTCCGCCGGTGCCATGCGATAAGGTGGAATAGAGATTGGAGCAGTTCCAGGGACCAACTCTATATTGAACTCCACCTCACGCTCGATCGGTGCCCCAGGTAGTTCCTCAAACACATCCGCGAACTCCCGAGCTACAGGTACCTTCTCCAACTCCTCATTCCGTTCAACTGACACTTGCACCAACAAAGCCTCACACCCTTCTTGAATCAGAGAAAAAGCTTGCATTGCTGAAATTACTCCCATAGGTGCGGACTCCCTCTTCCTAACACCCTTGAACACCACCTGGCCGACACCTCCCACCTGAAGCAACACCTCCTTCTTCTGACAATCAAGCAAAGCCCCATGCCTAGCCAACCAATCCATGCCGAGGATAACGTCGAATTCATTGAAAGGAAGCACCACCAAATCAGCCAAGAACTCTACACCTCCCACTAACACTTTACACCCTCTACACACTCTATCCACCCGAACAGAAGTCCCCAAAGGAGTTCTGACGCCCCAACTAACACCCAAACTACTAACTACAACACCCAAACTACTCAAACATTTCTCAGATACAAAGGAATGGGTGATGTGTGGATTTCAACTCACAACATTCAAGGTCGTATTCCACGGGGTTCTCTCAATGGCCACTACTCACATTCCTCGTAGACGGTCTATTCATTTGAAAGGAGTTTTGGTTTGAAATAGAAATTAAAAACTTAAAGGAAACTAAGAAAAGAAAGAAAATAAAGTGGTGCAAATCAAAGACAAAGGGGGTTCTCTTGGTGGGTAGTTTCATCATGCTCAAAATGACTAATTGAACAAACAAGCTAATCAAGATCGAGATTGCATTCGGATGACCATGCATATCACTTCTATAGACTCAATGCACTCTCGTAGCACCAAATCCCTATCCTAATACCACTCAACTTAGGCTCTCGCTCTCAAGCTAAGTGAAAAAGGATGCATTCTAAGTGTTTGATGAAATGCCAAGACACAAGACCCTCTCTTAAGACTCTATGACCACAAGGCTAGGCACAACACTCTCATATCAATGCTCTAACACTAAGAGATTCACCAAAAAGCCTTTTCAAACTCAATTGAATGAAAATCCATATGCACACCAAGTGTTCGATAAAATGCCCAAGAGAGAAATCAAGTGAAAATGGTTGAAATAAGATGATCTAATCTCTTAGAACACACTCACTTCAATCCCTAGACCTACAATCTATGCAATCCAAGCACTCTCATGCATCAAATCACAATGAATGGACCAAATTAAGCAAACATGGCATAAAACGGCATTAAGAACAAGTCTAGGAATCATCCTCATACAACCAAGATCAATCATGGCAAGTTCTATACAATCATCTCTCTATCATAGCATAACTAATCTACCCATCCAAGATGAACCCTAGAAACTCAGCCACACATGGCCAAGGGAGTAAAGAGAAAAGAAGGAAGAATGGTCACCAAGAACACCATGGATGAATCCTTGAGATGATCTTCACTTCTCCACTTGTAAGCACTTCTCCCAAGGTTTGTTGGCTTCAATCCTAGCTCCAATGGCTTCAAATTGCTCCAAAAACGTGTTCTAGGGTTTGAGGGTTCGTGGGTATGTGTTTGGGGTTCAAAAGATATCCCCCTCCCCTCTAAAATGGCCAAAAACAAGAATATATATAGTGCAGGGGACAGTGCACGGCGTGCACCTATGCACGGCGTGCAGGGTGCACGGCGTGCACCTTGGAGCTGAATCTTCTTTCGAAACCTCCTGGACAGCACGTGCACCAAACCGTGCACGGTGTGCACGGCGTGCACATTGCACGGCGTGCACCCTGCACTCTGCAGAAAGCTCGATCTTGTAATGCTCATATCTCCTTCGTCCGGCCTCCAAATGACCTCCGTTTGCTCCTATGCGCTCCTTGTCATCCGTACTTTGAAGCCATAACCTGAAAATGCACAGAGGCAACTTCGATAGACCACGAATTTGGCTCCAAAGTGGCAACCGGACAACAAAATGACACTTTGCATGAAACTTCAATAAAAGCATATAGGTCATGTCATTTCACGAATAAACACGGGCATTTCATAGGTCATTCATAAGCTTAAAATGCACTAATTAAAGTCACATCAAATTCCCCTACGACTAAGCTTTGCTTGTCCTCAAGCAAATGAATTAGAAAACATCCAAGTTCACAAATGACAAGTTCGGTCCATTGAGATTCAAGCAATCACAATTTAGCTTAAACTGTTCCACGAACAAACTAAACCTACACATGCAAGAACATCAACCAAACAAGTCCAAACCTCACCAATTTCTGCACACTTCAAGTAGTGGTTGATTAGGACACAGCAAAACCGACCACGACAACACCAACTCTAATCAAAAGGACTTGAAATCGGAACATGGATCGTAAGTGGTGAGTGATTATGATGTGGCTATCGACTCGACTTCATCCGCTTCTAGATCCGCACTTTACAAAACTCTGGCTAGGATCAAGGGCTACATTTGAGAACTCTTTTTTTTCTTTTTTTTTCTTACTGCATACTAGTGCTCGATTCAACACTTCACTTAGGTGTTGAACCTGCCTAGCTCACAGCCTTTGCCCTTTTGCTTAGTGCTCAACCCGACACTTCACTTAGGTGCCGAGCTTGCCTAGCTTTTCTTTTGAGCATTTTTTTTTTCACAATTTAGCCACTTGATCCTTAGCCCCTTACAACTTCCACACAAGATTTCGAATTGGATTCCGTCTAATCTCAAGCCACAATCACGAAGGATCACAAAGGGTAAAGAAAGACATGGAAAAGGGTGAAAATTCTGATTGCCTTCATCATCTTAGACCGGTGTTATCGAGCGGTACAAAAACACGTATCAAACCAATCAACCAACATGCAAGAGTGATAAAATCTCAGTTCTGGCCCAGACTCATTTGATATTAGTGCTAACATGCCGGTTATAGGTTCTAAGTGGAACAATCTAAACATCATTGTGAAAGCTTGAAGTCAATTAAACACTAAACGTCAAGAACCGAACGATTCTACAATAGAGGAATTGACATTCAATTAAGATCATGCAACACATCAGAACATAGCTTTAGACTTCTACGACAAATAATCACACCAACGGCGCCAAAAACTTGATGTGTGGATTTCAACTCACAACATTCAAGGTCGTATTCCACGGGGTTCTCTCAATGGCCACTACTCACATTCCTCGTAGACGGTCTATTCATTTGAAAGGAGTTTTGGTTTGAAATAGGAATTAAAAACTTAAAGGAAACTAAATAAGAAAGAGAAATAAAGTGGTGCAAATCAAAGACAAAGGGGTTCTCTTGGTAGGTAGTTTTATCATGCTCAAGATGTCTAATTGAACAAACAAGCTAATCAAGATCGAGTTTGCATTCGGATGACCATGCATTTCACTTCTATAGACTCAATGCACTCTCGTAGCACCAAATCCCTATCCTAATACCACTCAACTTAGGCTCTCGCTCTCAAGCTAAGTGAAAAAGGATGCTTTCTAAGTGTTTGATGAAATGCCAAGACACAAGACCCTCTCTTAAGACTCTGTGACCACAAGGCTAGGCACAACACTCTCATATCAATGCTCTAACACTAAGAGAATCACCAAAAAGCCTTTTCAAACTCAATTGAATGAAAATCCACATGCACACCAAGTGTTCGATAAAATGCCCAAGAGAGAAATCAAGTGAAAATGGTTGAAATAAGATGATCTAATCTCTTAGAACACACTCACTTCAATCCCTAGACCTACAATCTATGCAATCCAAGCACTCTCATGCATCAAATCACAATGAATGGACCAAATTAAGCAAACATGGCATAAAACGGCATTAAAACAAGTCTAGGAATCATCCTCATACAACCAAGATCAATCATGGCAAGTTCTATACAATCATCTCTCTATCATAGCATAACTAATCTACCCATCCAAGATGAACCCTAGAAACTCAGCCACACATGGCCAAGGGAGTAAAGAGAAAAGAAGGAAGAATGGTCACCAAGAACACCATGGATGAATCCTTGAGATGATCTTCACTTCTCCACTTGTAAGCACTTCTCCCAAGGTTTGTTGGCTTCAATCCTAGCTCCAATGGCTTCAAATTGCTCCAAAAACGTGTTCTAGGGTTTGAGGGTTCGTGGGTATGTGTTTGGGGTTCAAAAGATATCCCCTCCCTCTAAAATGGCCAAAAACAAGAATATATATAGTGCAGGGGACAGTGCACGGCGTGCACTATGCACGGCGTGCAGGGTGCACGGCGTGCACCTTGGAGCTGAATCTTCTTTCGAAACCTCCTGGACAGCACGTGCACCAAACCTGCACGGTGCACGGCGTGCATCATGCACGGCGTGCACATCTGCACGGCGTGCACCCTGCACTCTGCAGAAAGCTCGATCTTGTAATGCTCATATCTCCTTCGTCCGGCCTCCAAATGACCTCCGTTTGCTCCTATGCGCTCCTTGTCATCCGTACTTTGAAGCCATAACTGAAAATGCACAGAGGCAACTTCGATAGACCACGAATTTGGCTCCAAAGTGGCAACCGGACAACAAAATGACACTTTGCATGAAACTTCAATAAAAGCATATAGGTCATGTCATTTCACGAATAAACACGGGCATTTCATAGGTCATTCATAAGCTTAAAATGCACTAATTAAAGTCACATCAAATTCCCCTACGACTAAGCTTTGCTTGTCCTCAAGCAAATGAATTAGAAAACATCCAAGTTCACAAATGACAAGTTCGGTCCATTGAGATTCAAGCAATCACAATTTAGCTTAAACTGTTCCACGAACAAACTAAACCTACACATGCAAGAACATCAACCAAACAAGTCCAAACCTCACCAATTTCTGCACACTTCAAGTAGTGGTTGATTAGGACACAGCAAAACCGACCACGACAACACCAACTCTAATCAAAAGGACTTGAAATCGGAACATGGATCGTAAGTGGTGAGTGATTATGATGTGGCTATCGACTCGACTTCATCCGCTTCTAGATCCGCACTTTACAAAACTCTGGCTAGGATCAAGGGCTACATTTGAGAACTCTTTTTCTTTCTTTTTTTTTCTTACTGCATACTAGTGCTCGATTCAACACTTCACTTAGGTGTTGAACCTGCCTAGCTCACAGCCTTTGCCCTTTTGCTTAGTGCTCAACCCGACACTTCACTTAGGTGCCGAGCTTGCCTAGCTTTTCTTTTGAGCATTTTTTTTTTCACAATTTAGCCACTTGATCCTTAGCCCCTTACAACTTCCACACAAGATTTCGAATTGGATTCCGTCTAATCTCAAGCCACAATCACGAAGGATCACAAAGGGTAAAGAAAGACATGGAAAAGGGTGAAAATTCTGATTGCCTTCATCATCTTAGACCGGTGTTATCGAGCGGTACAAAAACACGTATCAAACCAATCAACCAACATGCAAGAGTGATAAAATCTCAGTTCTGGCCCAGACTCATTTGATATTAGTGCTAACATGCCGGTTATAGGTTCTAAGTGGAACAATCTAAACATCATTGTGAAAGCTTGAAGTCAATTAAACACTAAAACGTCAAGAACCGAACGATTCTACAATAGAGGAATTTGACATTCAATTAAGATCATGCAACACATCAAACATAGCTTTAGACTTCTACCGACAAATAATCACACCAACGTCGCCAAAAACTTGATGTTGGATTTCAACTCACAACATTCAAGGTCGTATTCCACGGGGTTCTCTCAATGGCCACTACTCACATTCCTCGTAGACGGTCTATTCATTTGAAAGGAGTTTTGGTTTGAAATAGGAATTAAAAACTTAAAGGAAACTAAATAAAGAAAGAGAAATAAAGTGGTTGCAAATCAAAGACAAAGGGGTTCTCTTGGTAGGTAGTTTTATCATGCTCAAGATGTCTAATTGAACAAACAAGCTAATCAAGATCGAGTTTGCATTCGGATGACCATGCATTTCACTTCTATAGACTCAATGCACTCTCGTAGCACCAAATCCCTATCCTAATACCACTCAACTTAGGCTCTCGCTCTCAAGCTAAGTGAAAAAGGATGCTTTCTAAGTGTTTGATGAAATGCCAAGACACAAGACCCTCTTAAGACTCTGTGACCACAAGGCTAGGCACAACACTCTCATATCAATGCTCTAACACTAAGAGAATCACCAAAAAGCCTTTTCAAACTCAATTGAATGAAAATCCACATGCACACCAAGTGTTCGATAAAATGCCCAAGAGAGAAATCAAGTGAAAATGGTTGAAATAAGATGATCTAATCTCTTAGAACACACTCACTTCAATCCCTAGACCTACAATCTATGCAATCCAAGCACTCTCATGCATCAAATCACAATGAATGGACCAAATTAAGCAAACATGGCATAAACGGCATTAAAAACAAGTCTAGGAATCATCCTCATACAACCAAGATCAATCATGGCAAGTTCTATACAATCATCTCTCTATCATAGCATAACTAATCTACCCATCCAAGATGAACCCTAGAAACTCAGCCACACATGGCCAAGGGAGTAAAGAGAAAAGAAGGAAGAATGGTCACCAAGAACACCATGGATGAATCCTTGAGATGATCTTCACTTCTCCACTTGTAAGCACTTCTCCCAAGGTTTGTTGGCTTCAATCCTAGCTCCAATGGCTTCAAATTGCTCCAAAAACGTGTTCTAGGGTTTGAGGGTTCGTGGGTATGTGTTTGGGGTTCAAAAGATATCCCCTCCCTCTAAAATGGCCAAAAACAAGAATATATATAGTGCAGGGGACAGTGCACGGCGTGCACCTATGCACGGCGTGCAGGGTGCACGGCGTGCACCTTGGAGCTGAATCTTCTTTCGAAACCTCCTGGACAGCACGTGCACCAAACCATGCACGGTGCACGGCGTGCATCATGCACGGCGTGCAATCTGCACGGCGTGCACCCCTGCACTCTGCAGAAAGCTCGATCTTGTAATGCTCATATCTCCTTCGTCCGGCCTCCAAATGACCTCCCGTTTGCTCCTATGCGCTCCTTGTCATCCGTACTTTGAAGCCATAACTGAAAATGCACAGAGGCAACTCCGAATAGACCACGAATTTGGCTCCAAAGTGGCAACCGGACAACAAAATGACACTTTGCATGAAACTTCAATAAAAGCATATAGGTCATGTCATTTCACGAATAAACACGGGCATTTCAAGGTCATTCATAAGCTTAAAATGCACTAATTAAAGTCACATCAAATTCCCCTACGACTAAGCTTTGCTTGTCCTCAAGCAAATGAATTAGAAAACATCCAAGTTCACAAATGACAAGTTCGGTCCATTGAGATTCAAGCAATCACAATTTAGCTTAAACTGTTCCACGAACAAACTAAACCTACACATGCAAGAACATCAACCAAACAAGTCTAAACCTCACCAATTTCTGCACACTTCAAGTAGTGGTTGATTAGGACACAGCAAAACCGACCACGACAACACCAACTCTAATCAAAAGGACTTGAAATCGGAACATGGATCGTAAGTGGTGAGTGATTATGATGTGGCTATCGACTCGACTTCATCCGCTTCTAGATCCGCACTTTACAAAACTCTGGCTAGGATCAAGGGCTACATTTGAGAACTCTTTTTCTTTCTTTTTTTTTCTTACTGCATACTAGTGCTCGATTCAACACTTCACTTAGGTGTTGAACCTGCCTAGCTCACAGCCTTTGCCCTTTTGCTTAGTGCTCAACCCGACACTTCACTTAGGTGCCGAGCTTGCCTAGCTTTTCTTTTGAGCATTTTTTTTTCACAATTTAGCCACTTGATCCTTAGCCCCTTACAACTTCCACACAAGATTTCGAATTGGATTCCGTCTAATCTCAAGCCACAATCACGAAGGATCACAAAGGGTAAAGAAAGACATGGAAAAGGGTGAAAATTCTGATTGCCTTCATCATCTTAGACCGGTGTTATCGAGCGGTACAAAAACACGTATCAAACCAATCAACCAACATGCAAGAGTGATAAAATCTCAGTTCTGGCCCAGACTCATTTGATATTAGTGCTAACATGCCGGTTATAGGTTCTAAGTGGAACAATCTAAACATCATTGTGAAAGCTTGAAGTCAATTAAACACTAAACGTCAAGAACCGAACGATTCTACAATAGAGGAATTCGACATTCAATTAAGATCATGCAACACATCAGAACATAGCTTTAGACTTCTACCGACAAATAATCACACCAAGCGCCAAAAACTTGATGTGTGGATTTCAACTCACAACTTCAAGGTCGTATTCCACGGGGTTCTCTCAATGGCCATACTCACATTCCCTCTAGACGGTCTATTCATTTGAAAGGAGTTTTGGTTTTGAAATAGGAATTAAAAACTTAAAGGAAACTAAATAAAGAAAGAGAAATAAAGTGGTGCAAATCAAAGACAAAGGGGTTCTCTTGGTAGGTAGTTTTATCATGCTCAAGATGTCTAATTGAACAAACAAGCTAATCAAGATCGAGTTTGCATTCGGATGACCATGCATTTCACTTCTATAGACTCAATGCACTCTCGTAGCACCAAATCCCTATCCTAATACCACTCAACTTAGGCTCTCGCTCTCAAGCTAAGTGAAAAAGGATGCTTTCTAAGTGTTTGATGAAATGCCAAGACACAAGACCCTCTCTTAAGACTCTGTGACCACAAGGCTAGGCACAACACTCTCATATCAATGCTCTAACACTAAGAGATCACCAAAAAGCCTTTTCAAACTCAATTGAATGAAAATCCACATGCACACCAAGTGTTCGATAAAATGCCCAAGAGAGAAATCAAGTGAAAATGGTTGAAATAAGATGATCTAATCTCTTAGAACACACTCACTTCAATCCCTAGACCTACAATCTATGCAATCCAAGCACTCTCATGCATCAAATCACAATGAATGGACCAAATTAAGCAAACATGGCATAAAACGGCATTAAGAACAAGTCTAGGAATCATCCTCATACAACCAAGATCAATCATGGCAAGTTCTATACAATCATCTCTCTATCATAGCATAACTAATCTACCCATCCAAGATGAACCCTAGAAACTCAGCCACACATGGCCAAGGGAGTAAAGAGAAAAGAAGGAAGAATGGTCACCAAGAACACCATGGATGAATCCTTGAGATGATCTTCACTTCTCCACTTGTAAGCACTTCTCCCAAGGTTTGTTGGCTTCAATCCTAGCTCCAATGGCTTCAAATTGCTCCAAAAACGTGTTCTAGGGTTTGAGGGTTCGTGGGTATGTGTTTGGGGTTCAAAAGATATCCCCTCCCCTCTAAAATGGCCAAAAACAAGAATATATATAGTGCAGGGA
The DNA here is from genome assembly GCA_034768395.1 of Linum lewisii. Classification (NCBI taxonomy): domain Eukaryota; kingdom Viridiplantae; phylum Streptophyta; class Magnoliopsida; order Malpighiales; family Linaceae; genus Linum; species Linum lewisii. The sequence continues at coordinate 56,358,837 of CM068299.1, forward strand.
CAGTGCACGGCGTGCACCTATGCACGGCGTGCAGGGTGCACGGCGTGCACCTTGGAGCTGAATCTTCTTTCGAAACCTCCTGGACAGCACGTGCACCAAACCATGCACGGTGCACGGCGTGCATCATGCACGGCGTGCACATCTGCACGGCGTGCACCCCTGCACTCTGCAGAAAGCTCGATCTTGTAATGCTCATATCTCCTTCGTCCGGCCTCCAAATGACCTCCCGTTTGCTCCTATGCGCTCCTTGTCATCCGTACTTTGAAGCCATAACCTGAAAATGCACAGAGGCAACTCCGATAGACCACGAATTTGGCTCCAAAGTGGCAACCGGACAACAAAATGACACTTTGCATGAAACTTCAATAAAAGCATATAGGTCATGTCATTTCACGAATAAACACGGGCATTTCATAGGTCATTCATAAGCTTAAAATGCACTAATTAAAGTCACATCAAATTCCCCTACGACTAAGCTTTGCTTGTCCTCAAGCAAATGAATTAGAAAACATCCAAGTTCACAAATGACAAGTTCGGTCCATTGAGATTCAAGCAATCACAATTTAGCTTAAACTGTTCCACGAACAAACTAAACCTACACATGCAAGAACATCAACCAAACAAGTCTAAACCTCACAATTTCTGCACACTTCAAGTAGTGGTTGATTAGGACACAGCAAAACCGACCACGACAACACCAACTCTAATCAAAAGGACTTGAAATCGGAACATGGATCGTAAGTGGTGAGTGATTATGATGTGGCTATCGACTCGACTTCATCCGCTTCTAGATCCGCACTTTACAAAACTCTGGCTAGGATCAAGGGCTACATTTGAGAACTCTTTTTCTTTCTTTTTTTTCTTACTGCATACTAGTGCTCGATTCAACACTTCACTTAGGTGTTGAACCTGCCTAGCTCACAGCCTTTGCCCTTTTGCTTAGTGCTCAACCGACACTTCACTTAGGTGCCGAGCTTGCCTAGCTTTTCTTTTGAGCATTTTTTTTTTCACAATTTAGCCACTTGATCCTTAGCCCCTTACAACTTCCACAAGATTTCGAATTGGATTCCGTCTAATCTCAAGCCACAATCACGAAGGATCACAAAGGGTAAAGAAAGACATGGAAAAGGGTGAAAATTCTGATTGCCTTCATCATCTTAGACCGGTGTTATCGAGCGGTACAAAAACACGTATCAAACCAATCAACCAACATGCAAGAGTGATAAAATCTCAGTTCTGGCCCAGACTCATTTGATATTAGTGCTAACATGCCGGTTATAGGTTCTAAGTGGAACAATCTAAACATCATTGTGAAAGCTTGAAGTCAATTAAACACTAAACGTCAAGAACCGAACGATTCTACAATAGAGGAATTCGACATTCAATTAAGATCATGCAACACATCAGAACATAGCTTTAGACTTCTACCGACAAATAATCACACCAACGCGCCAAAAACTTGATGTGTGGATTTCAACTCACAACATTAAGGTCGTATTCCACGGGGTTCTCTCAATGGCCACTACTCACATTCCTCGTAGACGGTCTATTCATTTGAAAGGAGTTTTGGTTTGAAATAGGAATTAAAAACTTAAAGGAAACTAAATAAAGAAAGAAATAAAGTGTGCAAATCAAAGACAAAGGGGTTCTCTTGGTAGGTAGTTTTATCATGCTCAAGATGTCTAATTGAACAAACAAGCTAATCAAGATCGAGTTTGCATTCGGATGACCATGCATTTCACTTCTATAGACTCAATGCACTCTCGTAGCACCAAATCCCTATCCTAATACCACTCAACTTAGGCTCTCGCTCTCAAGCTAAGTGAAAAAGGATGCTTTCTAAGTGTTTGATGAAATGCCAAGACACAAGACCCTCTCTTAAGACTCTGTGACCACAAGGCTAGGCACAAACTCTCATATCAATGCTCTAACACTAAGAGATTCACCAAAAAGCCTTTTCAAACTCAATTGAATGAAAATCCACATGCACACCAAGTTTCGATAAAATGCCCAAAGAGAAAATCAAGTGAAAATGGTTGAAATAAGATGATCTAATCTCTTAGAACACACTCACTTCAATCCCTAGACCTACAATCTATGCAATCCAAGCACTCTCATGCATCAAATCACAATGAATGGACCAAATTAAGCAAACATGGCATAAAACGGCATTAAGAACAAGTCTAGGAATCATCCTCATACAACCAAGATCAATCATGGCAAGTTCTATACAATCATCTCTCTATCATAGCATAACTAATCTACCCATCCAAGATGAACCCTAGAAACTCAGCCACACATGGCCAAGGGAGTAAAGAGAAAAGAAGGAAGAATGGTCACCAAGAACACCATGGATGAATCCTTGAGATGATCTTCACTTCTCACTTGTAAGCACTTCTCCCAAGGTTTGTTGGCTTCAATCCTAGCTCCAATGGCTTCAAATTGCTCCAAAAACGTGTTCTAGGGTTTGAGGGTTCGTGGGTATGTGTTTGGGGTTCAAAAGATATCCCCTCCCCTCTAAAATGGCCAAAAACAAGAATATATATAGTGCAGGGGACAGTGCACGGCGTGCACTGCACGGCGGCAGGTGCACGGCGTGCACCTTGGAGCTGAATCTTCTTCGAAACCTCCTGGACAGCACGTGCACCAAACCGTGCACGGTGCACGGCGTGCATCATCAGCGCATCGCAGCGTGCACCCTGCACTCTGCAGAAAGCTCGATCTTGTAATGCTCATATCTCCTTCGTCCGGCCTCCAAATGACCTCCCGTTTGCTCCTATGCGCTCCTTGTCATCCGTACTTTGAAGCCATAACCTGAAAATGCACAGAGGCAACTCCATAGACCACGAATTTGGCTCCAAAGTGGCAACCGGACAACAAAATGACACTTTGCATGAAACTTCAATAAAAGCATATAGGTCATGTCATTTCACGAATAAACACGGGCATTTCATAGGTCATTCATAAGCTTAAAATGCACTAATTAAAGTCACATCAAATTCCCCTACGACTAAGCTTTGCTTGTCCTCAAGCAAATGAATTAGAAAACATCCAAGTTCACAAATGACAAGTTCGGTCCATTGAGATTCAAGCAATCACAATTTAGCTTAAACTGTTCCACGAACAAACTAAACCTACACATGCAAGAACATCAACCAAACAAGTCTAAACCTCACCAATTTCTGCACACTTCAAGTAGTGGTTGATTAGGACACAGCAAAACCGACCACGACAACACCAACTCTAATCAAAAGGACTTGAAATCGGAACATGGATCGTAAGTGGTGAGTGATTATGATGTGGCTATCGACTCGACTTCATCCGCTTCTAGATCCGCACTTTACAAAACTCTGGCTAGGATCAAGGGCTACATTTGAGAACTCTTTTTTTTTTTTTTTTTACTGCATACTAGTGCTCGATTCAACACTTCACTTAGGTGTTGAACCTGCCTAGCTCACAGCCTTTGCCCTTTTGCTTAGTGCTCAACCCGACACTTCACTTAGGTGCCGAGCTTGCCTAGCTTTTCTTTTGAGCATTTTTTTTTTCACAATTTAGCCACTTGATCCTTAGCCCCTTACAACTTCCACACAAGATTTCGAATTGGATTCCGTCTAATCTCAAGCCACAATCATGAAGGATCACAAAGGGTAAAGAAAGACATGGAAAAGGGTGAAAATTCTGATTGCCTTCATCATCTTAGACCGGTGTTATCGAGCGGTACAAAAACACGTATCAAACCAATCAACCAACATGCAAGAGTGATAAAATCTCAGTTCTGGCCCAGACTCATTTGATATTAGTGCTAACATGCCGGTTATAGGTTCTAAGTGGAACAATCTAAACATCATTGTGAAAGCTTGAAGTCAATTAAACACTAAACGTCAAGAACCGAACGATTCTACAATAGAGGAATTCGACATTCAATTAAGATCATGCAACACATCAGAACATAGCTTTAGACTTCTACCGACAAATAATCACACCAAACCTCAACCTCCCTACGACTAACATGAGCATTGTCCTCAATGATCAAGAGAGAGAGGGTAAGGTGGAACGAAGTTACCGCATTGGTAGAGAGGAGCATAGGACGTAATAGAGGTGAAAAAGTTCCATGATGATCCTTGGTGAAGAGTGATCCAAAATGCTTGCCAAACCTTATTCAAAAAGCTAAAACAACACAAAAACTAAAAGAGCAAACAAGAGCAATAAAAGTAAAGATAACATGGGTGCCTCCCAAGAAGCGCTTGGTTACCGTCTTAAGCTCGACGATACCTGTGTTATGGTGTCCAACTTAGTACCTCCTTGATGTCAAGTAGCTTCTTCCATGATGAAAGTTGAGCTCCAAGTAGCATCTTGGAGGAATGGTAGACTAGCCAATGCACATTGATGCTTGTATAGCACTTGAGACCTTGGGGTGGCTTGCTACCTTTGAGTGTCGAAGCTTGAGGAAGAAAGTATGGTAGGGAGCCTCCATTGAGATCCACTGTCTCCAAGTTGGTGATGCCACTCAAGGAGTCTTCCGGTTCACACATGGACGACTTCTCTTCCATTATCACCTTAGGGGAGGTTATGAAGCTTGTGTCCGTCTCTTGACACAAGTACTTCATGATCAAGCAAGAAGATTGAAGAGTACTCACAACCTTTGGTGGGACCTCAATAGGGTGGTGTTGTTCACTTTCGTGCTCCACTCTCGGTGCCACCTCTTCTTGAAGCGTCTCCAAATCTTCTCTCACCTCCTCTAAAGGGTCATCAACCTCAAGTATCATTGGTTCCTCTATCCTCACATCATTGTCATATGGCGTCTCCATGGGAAGAACATGCTCTTCAACCTCCTCCACTACCAAATCTTCTTCCGTGTCAAGCTCTTCCGGTTCACACATGTCATCTTCATCATCATAAGTGTACTCCACCTTCTTGGGCTGATTCTCATTCTCTAGCGCATCCATGACGAGATTCATACTTTGAGCTAGGCGATTGAGCCGAGCCGCGTTGTCGTCCGCAATCTTCAAGAACTCATCTAGCACGGATGGAGAGGGAGAGTGTTTGCTCCACCTTATGGGGTTGATGATCATTTTCAAGCATCCCATTGATGTGCGCCATGCTTTGAGCTATGCGATTAAGTTGATATGTATTATCTTCCGCAATCTTCAAAACTTCCTCAAGCATGGGCAAAGGTGGAGGAGATTCCTCATAGCTTACAATCTCCTCTCGAGGACGCTCACTTTCCTTTACCATTTTCAAGAGCTCCTCTAACATAGAAGGTGGTGGAAAATGTTGTTCATGACTTGTGAAATCCTCTTGATAGACTTGATGGTAGGGTGGAGATGGATAGGGACATTGTTCATTCCACATGGGTGTTGAAGCTTGTTGTTCTTGATCCCACCATTGGCTATCTCCCTCATACGTTCCTTGGTGGTAGTTGGATGGAGTAGGATGACTATAAAATGGGTTAGGAGATGGATTCCACCCTTGATAGGGTCCATAACCATTACCTCCATTCCACGAATTCATCTTACTTGCAACCTTGCTCCCATGAACTAAGTGAGGTAGAGAACGGATTGGTGGATCAATGACTTGGTACCTACACACAAGCTCAACAAACACAACCAAGTAATACAACAATGCGGGATAACAAAACCAAACAAACTAATAAAAAGAAGCAAAACTAAAACGGAGGGAAGTGAATAGAACGGTCCACTACTAAATGCTTTCTTAGGATTGAGAAAGTCCCCGGCAACGGCGCCAAAAACTTGATGTGTGGATTTCAACTCACAACATTCAAGGTCGTATTCCACGGGGTTCTCTCAATGGCCACTACTCACATTCCTCGTAGACGGTCTATTCATTTGAAAGGAGTTTTGGTTTGAAATAGAAATTAAAAACTTAAAGGAAACTAAGAAAAGAAAGAAAAATAAAGTGGTGCAAATCAAAGACAAAGGGGGTTCTCTTGGTGGGTAGTTTCATCATGCTCAAGATGACTAATTGAACAAACAAGCTAATCAAGATCGAGATTGCATTCAGATGACCATGCATATCACTTCTATAGACTCAATGCACTCTCGTAGCACCAAATCCCTATCCTAATACCACTCAACTTAGGCTCTCGCTCTCAAGCTAAGTGAAAAAGGATGCATTCTAAGTGTTTGATGAAATGCCAAGACACAAGACCCTCTCTTAAGACTCTATGACCACAAGGCTAGACACAACACTCTCATATCAATGCTCTAACACTAAGAGATTCACCAAAAAAGCCTTTTCAAACTCAATTGAATGAAAATCCACATGCACACCAAGTGTTTGATAAAATGCCCAAGAGAGAAATCAAGTGAAAATGGTTGAAATAAGATGATCTAATCTCTTAGAACACACTCACTTCAATCCCTAGACCTACAATCTATGCAATCCAAGCACTCTCATGCATCAAATCACAATGAATGGACCAAATTAAGCAAACATGGCATAAAACGGCATTAAGAACAAGTCTAGGAATCATCCTCATACAACCAAGATCAATCATGGCAAGTTCTATACAATCATCTCTCTATCATAGCATAACTAATCTACCCATCCAAGATGAACCCTAGAAACTCAGCCACACATGGCCAAGGGAGTAAAGAGAAAAGAAGGAAGAATGGTCACCAAGAACACCATGGATGAATCCTTGAGATGATCTTCACTTCTCCACTTGTAAGCACTTCTCCCAAGGTTTGTTGGCTTCAATCCTAGCTCCAATGGCTTCAAATTGCTCCAAAAACGTGTTCTAGGGTTTGAGGGTTCGTGGGTATGTGTTTGGGGTTCAAAAGATATCCCCCTCCCCTCTAAAATGGCCAAAAACAAGAATATATATAGTGCAGGGGACAGTGCACGGCGTGCACCTATGCACGGCGTGCAGGGTGCACGGCGTGCACCTTGGAGCTGAATCTTCTTTGAAACCTCCTGGACAGCACGTGCACCAAACCGTGCACGGTGCACGGCGTGCACATGCACGGCGTGCACCCCTGCACTCTGCAGAAAGCTCGATCTTGTAATGCTCATATCTCCTTCGTCCGGCCTCCAAATGACCTCCCGTTTGCTCCTATGCGCTCCTTGTCATCCGTACTTTGAAGCCATAACCTGAAAATGCACAGAGGCAACTCCGATAGACCACGAATTTGGCTCCAAAGTGGCAACCGGACAACAAAATGACACTTTGCATGAAACTTCAATAAAAGCATATAGGTCATGTCATTTCACGAATAAACACGGGCATTTCATAGGTCATTCATAAGCTTAAAATGCACTAATTAAAGTCACATCAAATTCCCCTACGACTAAGCTTTGCTTGTCCTCAAGCAAATGAATTAGAAAACATCCAAGTTCACAAATGACAAGTTCGGTCCATTGAGATTCAAGCAATCACAATTTAGCTTAAACTGTTCCACGAACAAACTAAACCTACACATGCAAGAACATCAACCAAACAAGTCTAAACCTCACCAATTTCTGCACACTTCAAGTAGTGGTTGATTAGGACACAGCAAAACCGACCACGACAACACCAACTCTAATCAAAAGGACTTGAAATCGGAACATGGATCGTAAGTGGTGAGTGATTATGATGTGGCTATCGACTCGACTTCATCCGCTTCTAGATCCGCACTTTACAAAACTCTGGCTAGGATCAAGGGCTACATTTGAGAACTCTTTTTTTTTTTTTTTTCTTACTGCATACTAGTGCTCGATTCAACACTTCACTTAGGTGTTGAACCTGCCTAGCTCACAGCCTTTGCCCTTTTGCTTAGTGCTCAACCCGACACTTCACTTAGGTGCCGAGCTTGCCTAGCTTTTCTTTGAGCATTTTTTTTTTCACAATTTAGCCACTTGATCCTTAGCCCTTACAACTTCCACACAAGATTTCGAATTGGATTCCGTCTAATCTCAAGCCACAATCATGAAGGATCACAAAGGGTAAAGAAAGACATGGAAAAGGGTGAAAATTCTGATTGCCTTCATCATCTTAGACCGGTGTTATCGAGCGGTACAAAAACACGTATCAAACCAATCAACCAACATGCAAGAGTGATAAAATCTCAGTTCTGGCCCAGACTCATTTGATATTAGTGCTAACATGCCGGTTATAGGTTCTAAGTGGAACAATCTAAACATCATTGTGAAAGCTTGAAGTCAATTAAACACTAAACGTCAAGAACCGAACGATTCTACAATAGAGGAATTCGACATTCAATTAAGATCATGCAACACATCAGAACATAGCTTTAGACTTCTACCGACAAATAATCACACCAAACCTCAACCTCCCTACGACTAACATGAGCATTGTCCTCAATGATCAAGAGAGAGAGGGTAAGGTGGAACGAAGTTACCGCATTGGTAGAGAGGAGCATAGGACGTAATAGAGGTGAAAAAGTTCCATGATGATCCTTGGTGAAGAGTGATCCAAAATGCTTGCCAAACCTATTCAAAAGCTAAAACAACACAAAAAACTAAAAAGAGCAAACAAGAGCAATAAAAGTAAAGATAACATGGGGTGCCTCCCAAGAAGCGCTTGGTTACCGTCTTAAGCTCGACGATACCTGTGTTATGGTGTCCAACTTAGTACCTCCTTGATGTCAAGTAGCTTCTTCCATGATGAAAGTTGAGCTCCAAGTAGCATCTTGGAGGAATGGTAGACTAGCCAATGCACATTGATGCTTGTATAGCACTTGAGACCTTGGGGTGGCTTGCTACCTTTGAGTGTCGAAGCTTGAGGAAGAAAGTATGGTAGGGAGCCTCCATTGAGATCCACTGTCTCCAAGTTGGTGATGCCACTCAAGGAGTCTTCCGGTTCACACATGGACGACTTCTCTTCCATTATCACCTTAGGGGAGGTTATGAAGCTTGTGTCCGTCTCTTGACACAAGTACTTCATGATCAAGCAAGAAGATTGAAGAGTACTCACAACCTTTGGTGGGACCTCAATAGGGTGGTGTTGTTCACTTTCGTGCTCCACTCTCGGTGCCACCTCTTCTTGAAGCGTCTCTAAATCTTCTCTCACCTCCTCTAAAGGGTCATCAACCTCAAGTATCATTGGTTTCCTCTATCCTCACATCATTGTCATATGCGTCTCCATGGGAAGAACATGCTCTTCAACCTCCTCCACTACCAAATCTTCTTCCGTGTCAAGCTCTTCCGGTTCACACATGTCATCTTCATCATCATAAGTGTACTCCACCTTCTTGGGCTGATTCTCATTCTCTAGCGCATCCATGACGAGATTCATACTTTGAGCTAGGCGATTGAGCCGAGCCGCGTTGTCGTCCGCAATCTTCAAGAACTCATCTAGCACGGATGGAGAGGGAGAGTGTTGCTCCACCTTATGGGGTTGATGATCATTTTCAAGCATCCCATTGATGTGCGCCATGCTTTGAGCTATGCGATTAAGTTGATATGTATTATCTTCCGCAATCTTCAAAACTTCCTCAAGCATGGGCAAAGGTGGAGGAGATTCCTCATAGCTTACAATCTCCTCTCGAGGACGCTCACTTTCCTTTACCATTTTCAAGAGCTCCTCTAACATAGAAGGTGGTGGAAAATGTTGTTCATGACTTGTGAAATCCTCTTGATAGACTTGATGGTAGGGTGGAGATGGATAGGGACATTGTTCATTCCACATGGGTGTTGAAGCTTGTTGTTCTTGATCCCACCATTGGCTATCTCCCTCATACGTTCCTTGGTGGTAGTTGGATGGAGTAGGATGACTATAAAATGGGTTAGGAGATGGATTCCACCCTTGATAGGGTCCATAACCATTACCTCCATTCCACGAATTCATCTTACTTGCAACCTTGCTCCCATGAACTAAGTGAGGTAGAGAACGGATTGGTGGATCAATGACTTGGTACCTACACACAAGCTCAACAAACACAACCAAGTAATACAACAATGCGGGATAACAAAACCAAACAAACTAATAAAAAGAAGCAAAACTAAAACGGAGGGAAGTGAATAGAACGGTCCACTACTAAATGCTTTCTTAGGATTGAGAAAGTCCCCGGCAACGGCGCCAAAAACTTGATGTGTGGATTTCAACTCACAACATTCAAGGTCGTATTCCACGGGGTTCTCTCAATGGCCACTACTCACATTCCTCGTAGACGGTCTATTCATTTGAAAGGAGTTTTGGTTTGAAATAGAAATTAAAAACTTAAAGGAAACTAAGAAAAGAAAGAAAAATAAAGTGGTGCAAATCAAAGACAAAGGGGGTTCTCTTGGTGGGTAGTTTCATCATGCTCAAGATGACTAATTGAACAAACAAGCTAATCAAGATCGAGATTGCATTCAGATGACCATGCATATCACTTCTATAGACTCAATGCACTCTCGTAGCACCAAATCCCTATCCTAATACCACTCAACTTAGGCTCTCGCTCTCAAGCTAAGTGAAAAAGGATGCATTCTAAGTGTTTGATGAAATGCCAAGACACAAGACCCTCTCTTAAGACTCTATGACCACAAGGCTAGACACAACACTCTCATATCAATGCTCTAACACTAAGAGATTCACCAAAAAAGCCTTTTCAAACTCAATTGAATGAAAATCCACATGCACACCAAGTGTTTGATAAAATGCCCAAGAGAGAAATCAAGTGAAAATGGTTGAAATAAGATGATCTAATCTCTTAGAACACACTCACTTCAATCCCTAGACCTACAATCTATGCAATCCAAGCACTCTCATGCATCAAATCACAATGAATGGACCAAATTAAGCAAACATGGCATAAAACGGCATTAAGAACAAGTCTAGGAATCATCCTCATACAACCAAGATCAATCATGGCAAGTTCTATACAATCATCTCTCTATCATAGCATAACTAATCTACCCATCCAAGATGAACCCTAGAAACTCAGCCACACATGGCCAAGGGAGTAAAGAGAAAAGAAGGAAGAATGGTCACCAAGAACACCATGGATGAATCCTTGAGATGATCTTCACTTCTCCACTTGTAAGCACTTCTCCCAAGGTTTGTTGGCTTCAATCCTAGCTCCAATGGCTTCAAATTGCTCCAAAAACGTGTTCTAGGGTTTGAGGGTTCGTGGGTATGTGTTTGGGGTTCAAAAGATATCCCCCTCCCCTCTAAAATGGCCAAAAACAAGAATATATATAGTGCAGGGGACAGTGCACGGCGTGCACCTATGCACGGCGTGCAGGGTGCACGGCGTGCAAGGCTGCACGGCGTGCACCTTGGAGCTGAATCTTCTTTCGAAACCTCCTGGACAGCACGTGCACCAAACCGTGCACGGTGCACGGCGTGCACATCTGCACGGCGTGCACCCTGCACTCTGCAGAAAGCTCGATCTTGTAATGCTCATATCTCCTTCGTCCGGCCTCCAAATGACCTCCCGTTTGCTCCTATGCGCTCCTTGTCATCCGTACTTTGAAGCCATAACCTGAAAATGCACAGAGGCAACTCCGATAGACCACGAATTTGGCTCCAAAGTGGCAACCGGACAACAAATGACACTTTGCATGAAACTTCAATAAAAGCATATAGGTCATGTCATTTCACGAATAAACACGGGCATTTCATAGGTCATTCATAAGCTTAAAATGCACTAATTAAAGTCACATCAATGGGTTGACCCCGAATCAAACAGAGCATAAACTGAAAGGCCCAAGATCGAGATCATACCAGTCACCACGTCATTCGCATTCTCTGCCGCACCCCTGGTAAGAGCATAAAGCCTCCCTTGCTCCCCTCCAGCTCCAACAGGTGTGGCATTAGCTCCCGTCCCTCGTCCAGCACCCCTACTAAAGCTGCCTCCTCCTCTCCCTCCATAACTCCCAGACGGAGCTCTAGGGCCCTGCACCGATCCCACAGACTGAGTTGGGTAGCTCTCTTGGTTGGACAGTTCAGACTCCTGTGTCCGCGCTGCCCACAAGTGTAACAGGTCACACCTGCCAACAGATGGCAAACTCCAAAGTGACGCTTCCCACATTTGTCACATAGTGGTAACCCGGACGGTGCTCCTCCCGAACGGACTGTGCCACTAGTACGAGCAGGGCAAGCCACACTCTTATGACCTGGTCGGCCACAAGTGAAACAAGTCATCGTACCCCTCGTTGGCATCGACTGGCTGCCCCTGAACCCAGAAAAGGAAGTCTGAGTTCTCTTCGCCGGGTAACTGTGAATGGCAGACTGAGTAGGCGGGGCAGTTGCCTTCCTCTTCTTCTCTTCCCTCTTTCGGTTCTCCAACCTCTCCCTCTCTAGCGCCGCCCCTTAACCGACACTAAACTCCCCATATCAGCGGTGGTGACTCCCTCCTGAATCTCCACTCTCAACCCATTCTTGAACTTGTTAATGAGCTTCCTCTCCCGGTTAGGCCCGCTCATCATACCACTTAGAGAGAGAAGTGAACTCTATGTAATATGCCAGAACGGACTTCTCCCCTTGCTCCAAACTCATGAACTCCTTGGCTTTCTCCTCACGCCAAAGGTCCGGGCAAAACTGATCACGAAACACCTCCACAAACTCATCCAACTCCATCTCTGGCGGAACCACTCGACTCTGTGGCATCGACCTCCACCAATTCAGTGCATGCCCCTTAAGCAGAAAAGTCATTGCTTGCACCTTCAACCCTTCCTCAAGTCCCATTTGCAGGAACTTGTACTCACATTCCTGGAGCCACTGCTCTGCCACCTCAGGATCAGCTGCTTCCCCAATGAACTCCCAAAATTCCATCCCTTCAACAGACTCGGCTGAAACCTAGGTGCTCCTCCTCCAAAACCCGAGTTCCCAGTGGACCTACTTCCCCTTGCTTGACTGGATTCACCACAGGAGGACATTAAACATTTCAGTTGACCGCTCAAGAAACTTCAAACAACTCAATTCACCACTTGATTTCAAAACATCCCACCCATTTAAAACAGTTTGACAAAAACCCTTGGAATGTCGGTCCCGTACCGATGTCTCATCCTCCCTCCCAACGAGGTTAATTACTCCCCAAAGAGAGAAGATAATCAACCGGTACAGCAGCGACAAACCAGGCTCTAATACCATTTGTAACACCCGTTCTGAATCAACCCGAGTAAACCCGTGGTTGAGCCGGTCCCAGGTACTACCGAGTAAAACAAGGGTAAAACAGGGAAATTGGCGGTGATCAAAAGACAGTAAAACATGGAAGGCCTCCATAGAAACGCGAAACTGAAATCCGAGTACAATCCAAACCATCATAAATCCTCCAATCCAACATAAATCAGAAAGTACATAAAAACCCCCAAAATCTCATAGTCAACTGAAATGAATAGAAAAGTCAACTCCGCGTAATCCCAGTCTTCACCTCATGGCTTCCGTCCAGAACTTCACGAAATCAACCTCGAACTCAAACTCCTCAGCTACCTCTACTAGCCACGAGATCCTGAAAGGGGAAAAGGGATCAATTTCCTATTGAAATTGAGTGAACCCACTGGGCCTACCTACACGTTGTCCTACTCTATGGAGCGGTCCCAACTCCGCACAAGACATCCAACAATGGAACCAAACCCAACCCCCCTTTCCATATTTTAATTCCCTAAAAGCAGTCTAGGTGATCACGTTGGTCAGTTCTTGTTCTCAAGCACAATTCATAACAATAGAATCACACAGAATTAATACATCAATCCACGGCACACACAGCATCATCACATCACATCCATCAACCAAGTCACTACCACAACCACAAGCACACAAACATCCACATTCATATTATCTAGGTGAGTTATTAGGCGCCAAGGAGTTATCCACACCACCACCGGCCGGCCGACGCACTTCCCTACCGCATGGGAAGTCCTCGCGCTCCCCTACCGCATAGGGAACGCGTTCTCATTAACCATCATCATCATCATCAATCTCATCATCAATCTCATCACTCCCTTGACACCCATGTCAAGGGGATCCACCCCAATGGATCAGACTCAACAACCAGTACCTCGGGTGGGGTAGTGTGGGCTCCTTCCGGTTCTATTTCCAACATACAATTCTCAACATCACATTCTCAACTCATACATCACATCTACTACCAACATACAACACAAATCAGCCACATCTCATTCATAGTCCATAGTTCACAACACATCTCGTCCTCCATGCCCCCGTCATGTTCACAGCACACACATCACAATCAATAGGATAACCGGCTAGCTCACCGGCCTCCCCCACCTGCAAGTACAGGGGAAACCATGTCATGAGTCTAGGGGTCACCCACCTGTTCCTCTTATTCAGAGCGACCCCACATTGGCAGGGCAACTCTCCTGCATCCACAACCAGCGATTCATAATATCATAGCACCCGCACTCATTTCCCAACCATCCTAATTCTCATTTCTATGTCAATTCATTACTTAATTCACTTCAGTTCACACCCAACCCCAGACCATAACAATCAACAACAACAATCAACCACGGCAATCATCAATAGCAATCAAGTACATTCACAGAACAATTTATCCCCTTTTACGCTCATCATTTTCATGCATAACCTAGGTTTTGTTCTAAGTCCAATTGAAACTCCTCACGCTGTCCAAACTACTTACACAACGCTAAGCCCTCACCTGAAATAGAAGACGAGGCTCTAATCGTCTTCTAGTTCCCCAGAAACTCGATTCCCAACCACCAAACTCGTAGCTCTACCCTTCCTTACTGCTCACGACCTACACCCAGAAACCCAAAATGAGGTTAGCGATCTCTTCTCCTCGTCGCTACGAATCCATAGCAACAAACGGAACTCAATTCCGACCTCTACAGCTCCCGGAATCACCCTTCGAAGATTGCTCGCACTAGGTTCGTCAATGGCTTTTCGGGGAGAAAGAAAGGGGAAAGAAGTTATGAATTTCCGTGCAAATCCGTCCTTTTATGCACGAAAAGTGCAGCAACGCGCGCACATTGACCCCTAAAAGGCGCACATTTTGAATATTCCGCCGAAAGTTTGCTGAATTAATTGAAAAGTGCGCCTGCACTTCTAAAAGTGCGCCTGCGCACTTCAGGGTCCAAAATCGGCACTTTTTGGTGCATCACCGTTCCCCTCTTTGCAACTTCGACCCAACTTAAACCCGAATGACCCAAAACTCAAGGGGAGCTTAAGAGCACTGATTCCAGTACCCTAGTCTACCGATCTTGAGTTCCAAACCGTTTGGTTGAGCGGGGATGTTACATGCTCTACCATGGAATGACATGAAAACTCATCAAAATGCATAGAGAAATGTGAAAATGGATTGCAAGGATCCCAAGAGGCTATTTAAGACTAATTATCACAAATTGATCAAAAACCACTTAAAAGACAACAACAACACTCGAATGCCATGCAAGAATGTATCAATTATGGGGAATTAAAAGTGACATATTTCGAGTGATCACGGGTGTTAGATGGTGTACCGAGGGACATATCAGTGAGCAACTCTGATGCCCTCCTTCTTGAAGAGGATTCATTCTCAAATCATATACTTCTTCCTCATCATAGTAAAGGGGTGAGGTGGGCCACGTTGAAAGTGACACTCCACCATAATATCTAGGAAGGTTGACTTGATATGCATTGTTGTTGATCTGTTGGAGAATCTTGAAGGGGCCCCTCCCTCGTGGTAGTAGTTTGAATTTTCTTTGCTCGGGAAACCTATCCTTCCTAAAATGGATCCATACCAAGTCTTATGGATTGAAGATGACTTCTCGTCGACCTTTGTTACATTCTTCACGTATTGAGTCGTCCTCCTCTCGATGTTAGCTCGAGCCTTCTCGTGTGACTCCTTGACAAAGCTTTTCCCTTACTTCTCCATCTGTATGGACAAGTTCATGAAGGTCCAAAGGGGTTAAGGGATTAGAACCATAAGCAAACTCAAATGGGATGTACTTAGTGGCATTATGAACAATCCTATTATAAGCAAGCTCTATGTGAGGCAAGCATTCTTCCCAAGTTTTGATATATGACTTAATGATAACTTGAAGTAGTTGTGAAAATGAATGATTGACTACTTCAGTTTGCTCATCCGTTGACAAGTAGTAGAAAACAACAACTTCGTTCCCAATTTAACCAACAAGTTTTTCCAAAAGTAACTCAAAAAATTTTAATCCCTATCTAAAACTATGGTGCGAGGCATGCCATGAATGTGACAACTTCCCTAAATAAAAGGTGAGCTACATGAGATGCATCATCAGTTTTATTGCAAGGGATGAAATGAGCCATTTTAGTGAAACGATCAACCACAACAAAGATTGAACCATGACTTAGCCTAGTCCCAGGAAATCCTAACACAAGGTCTATAGAAATATCAATCCAAGGTGAGTTAGGGATAGGAAGTTGGGTGTAAAGCCCTTGTGGTTTCACTCTCGATCAAGTGTTTCTCCACATCATGTCTCATCTTCGGCCAATAGAATTTATCTTGGAGGGTGGCCACTATTTTGGCCAAGACAAAGTGTCCCATAAGGCCTCCTTCTTGTGTTTCATTGTCTAAGACATCTTGACAAGAAGAGTTAGGTAGACAGAGCTTGTTTTCTCAAAACAAGTATCCATGAAAACGATAAAACTTATTAAATGATGTGACACAATATTATAAATGAGCCAAGAACCAACACCTTCTATTTAGAGATCAAAGAATCGAAAACAAACCCACGAATGGGATGGAATAGGACTCAATGAAATATACCCATCTCGCATGTAGGTTCAATTTGTGTTGGGCCTTGAGATACTTCAATGATTCATGACGATGTGGATCACAAACTCCTTCGACCAAAGGTAGTGTTGCCACGTCTCTAGAGCCCAAACCAAGGCATAGAGTTCCTAGTCGTAGGTTGGATAGTTGAAGGTGGATCCGTGTTGCCTCGTCTTCTTGTCAGGTGAGGGTTTAGCGTACGATAGGTAGTGATGGTCGATGTGAAGAGTTGTAATCTAACCTAGATGAATTTAGGGAATGCATGAAAAATGGGATAATTGTTCTATGATTGATTGTTGATTGATGTTCAGTTGTTGTAATGCTATATTGTTGGGATTGGGGTAAGCGATTAATATTGATGACTAACGGATCAGAATTAGGAGTGAGTGTTAGGAATGATGGGTTTGGGTGATCTTGTGGAAATTGTATAATATGCTATTTTCAGTTGTGGTTGCAAGAGAATGACCATGCCAATGTGGAGTTGTCCTATTAATGATGCACATGAGGATGGCCCTACCAATGTGGGGTCGTGCTATGAAGGAGGAACATGAGGGTAACCCTGGACTCACGACATGGCTATCCATGTACTTGCAGGTGGGGGAGGGGGGCGATGAGCTAGCAGTTTACCCTTGTTATGGTTTTGATGCATGAATTGTATGTGTAATTGATTGAAGTGGAAAACGTGGAATTAATTGAATTAGGTGAATTGATGTTATGTGTGATGGTAGTTGATAACATGAGTTGTGGTGATTGTAATAAGGATGTCGAGATTGGATGAATTGTGGATTGGAATTGATTGTCACTACAAGAAACTGTCCATTTAACATCGACCATTTAACATCGACTGATAAAAGCAATGTTAAAATTTTAGTTTCTCGACCGTTTAACATCGACTTGGGATTAGCAATGCAAAATAGTTACATTTAACATAAGATCACCATAGCCAATGTTAAACATTAAAGTTTAACATCGCTCTTTTATAACTAATGTTAAATTTTAACATAAGTTCACTATGAAATATTTGGCGCAAGTTTATCAAATGTTTGGCGCTAAATAATTATTTAGTTTCATGAATCTATTTTTCCCCAAAAATCTTTTTCATATCTCCTCAAAAATCGGAACCCTTTCGGCTTTCCCCAAAACTCGCACACGACCACTCCGTCAATCCAATCTGTTCATACCTCCATCATACCGATGACCACTCCCACACGACCTAGCCCTTCGACCAAGCTTCAGATCAGATCAGAGCTCACAAAACGCAAGCGTTGTGTTGAAATTAAATTTAACCCTACTATCTAATCCTCACAGCCGACGTCGTGTTCTTCTTTAGCACTCAGTCATCGCGGAAGCAGCTGAAGTTCTCGTCGACGGTTCCTAAGCTCGCCAGCGTCCGATTACTCATACGCTCCAGCCTCCATTCTCCGATTATACCTCTGCTCCAGCTTTCGTTCATTCCTCTATCGGTCCACTTCGACCAGCTTCGCCTCGTCCAGCTCCGCTCCGATCAGCTCTACTTCGATCTGCTTTGCTCCGACCACCCTTTTAGGTAAATCTAGAAATTCCCTCTGTTAGGCTTAATCGACTTAATCGATATTAGGCTTCTTGCCGATTTTAATTTCAGGTGTCTTCCTCTTTTTATTTTATTTGTAGCAATAGCAGTCACTTACTCCCTTTTACGGCTTTATTTATCCATTCGTAGCACTAGCCTAAATCACGATCTAAGCTTCAATTTCCAGAAGAGCTGTTGGAGACGAGTTGTTCCCCCTTTGGTTTCGACATCATTCCGAGCTGTTGGAGACGAGCTGTTCCCCCTTCGGTTCCGACATCGTTCCCCCTGTTGACCTAACTTCAGGTGAGACTAGTTGTTCCCCATTTCATCCTTGCACTAATTCATGATTTTATCTTCAACTTCGAGAAAAACTGCTGGTTTATGACTCGTCTAAGTAACTACAGAGATTTGGAACCCAACGAATCTACTTGAGCATCACAAGTTAGAAGTCGTCAGTCCATGTCAACTTTCTCTTCTGTAATCCTGTTTGTTTTAGTTCATGATCCTCCTGAGGTTTGAGAGGTGAACTTGTTCTCTTTGTGAAGTATTTGTTAGTATTTGATGTGGGCTGTAACCATGATAATTTGTACTACATATTTTGTTCCTTCATCCTTGATGTGGCCATTATTTAAGTTTCATTCCTTCATCATCTACACCATTTGCTTATCAATGTAAGATATTGGCTCTTCAATATAATCACTACTAAGTAAATAAGAGTTGATTCTCTTTAGTGAATTTGGTATGATGATACATGTTTGAAAATTGTGACATAATGGTGATGTTATGTATATAGAATCATTCTCCGATATGTTAGTTTTGCAGATTGAAGAGTATGTGTAGAGGAGTATAAACAAATTGGTCATGCCGAATTTTTTCTAAAACAACCTTTGTCATG
Organism: Linum lewisii; assembly: GCA_034768395.1. Classification (NCBI taxonomy): domain Eukaryota; kingdom Viridiplantae; phylum Streptophyta; class Magnoliopsida; order Malpighiales; family Linaceae; genus Linum; species Linum lewisii. The sequence goes on from CM068299.1 coordinate 56,377,939, forward strand.
TGCATAGGTATTCAAGACGGGTGCCAGCTCTAGTAGTGCTCCTCCTCCTCCTTATTGTGATCCAGATTTTATGAAGAAGTTTGGAATGGAAATCATAGCTCATCTGCAATGAGCTCAACTTCAAGGTGGATTGTCAACAGAATTGATGGAGATGGCTCAAGTATTTACTGCTACTAATCCAGAGTCTAGTGGTTCCGAAACTCGTCTTAATGGATCCGATATTCATGTTGACGTTGAAAGGAATGACGAAGAAAACATGGATGAGAATGATGACTAGTTCGAGTAAAATGCTTTTGGTTCTAAAACTATTAGAATGTTGGGTGTCTTGAAGACCCATTGCACTCAGACTTAATCTTAGAATGTTTCTGAAGCTTTCTTTAGATATTTTGTATGTTGGAAATCAATATTGGATGCTATTGTATTTCTGAAACTAAAAATCATGTTCAATGGATTTGTCTCATCTGCCCAAAAATTTTCTTGTTAGAATGTGTATTTTCTAGGCGCATAACAGCCTGCATTATTGTAAATCATGTCACTAATGTAAAATGGAACGTTTAACATTGGTTATACACTAATGTAAAACAGAACGTTTAGCATCAGTTGTGCACTAATGTAAAACGAAATGTTTAACATTGGTTGTACACTAATGTAAAATGGAACGTTTAACATTGGTTATGCACTAATGTAAAACAAAATGTTTAGCATCAGTTATCAATCGCTGTTAAACATCATATTTAACATCAGACAGAAAACTAATGTTAAAATTAATACTTTAAAGGTGGACAAAAAAGCTGATGTTAAACTTATTTAACATTGGAAAATTTAACATTGGAAATGTATCCGCTGTTAAAATATTTAACATTGGATTGACCAATGTTAAACTAGCATAAAAACCAATGTTAAATGGACAATTTTTTGTAGTGTGTGATGGAAATTGGATGGATTATGATGGAATTAATGAGGGAATTGATAATGGACTTGATGGTTTGTTTGTGTTGGATTTGATGAGGAATTAGATGGATGGTTTTGATAGATGAATTTGAGGATTAGATTATTTGTTGTGATTACTTGAGATGATAGAATCGGAAGGACCCAACGTTACCCCAAAGATATGTCACTGAGGCAGGTCTACGCGGGTAAATCGCCTTGGTTGGATACTAAGGACTAGTTTTGAGTCGGGTCTACATTGGTAGATCACATTGGTTGAGTACCGAGGATTAGTTGCTAACTCCCGAGGGAGAGTTTGTGATTGTCCATGGAATTTGGATCTGTTTATGATGCGTCTAGTTGTGATGGTCATCGGGGTAGCGGGGGAACAACTCCTTATAGCCTAATGAACTCACCTAGTGATATCGTGCAGAATAGGGTATCAAATAACTATCCCACAAAAGTAGGGTAGATCATATTCCACAGGTTTCTTCCAATTGTTTACTCAAAAGAATTGACAAATATTCAGGTTAAAATTCAAGTTCCATGGTGTGAGTTCCACGACTTCTAAACTATTAAGCGAAGGAAAATGAGATTGAATTAAAAGACAAATTAATTGATTAAGGTTGTTTACGAAAGATAGACAAAAGCTTAGACTCGAATCCCCCTAAGATTACCACAACATGGCGATCACAAAACCGGCGACTTTCAATCCTAATTCATTCAGTTCTTAGACACCGTCACAGCTTCTTACCCTTAGGTCTAAGACCACGAACGTAGTTCATTCGCTCTGTAACATCCTAGGCAAATCCCACATCAACAAAGCAGGGGGAGATCCATGGGCTATATGGAATAGTTCAACCTTAACTGGCATGACGCGTTTTGGGCGTAGTGGTGGGGGTTTGATCTTGAGAGGAGGAGGTCATGGGTTCGAATCCCACCAACACCCAAAAACAAATCTGTGAGGGTTGGGCCCAAAGTGGACAATATCTTGTCAGAAAAGGTTGGGATGTTACAAGTGGTATCAGACCTCTTGAATGATAGTGGGGCAAACCTCAATGAAGACGTTGAGTCCATGAGGGGGGGTGTATGTGACATCCTAGGCAAATCCCACATCGACAAAGCACGGGGGAGATCCATGGGCTATGTGGAATATTTCAACTTTAACTGACATGACGTGTTTTGGGGGCGTAATGGTGGGGGTTTGATCTTGAGAGGAAGAGGTCATAGGTTCGAATCCCACCAACACCCAAAAACAAATCCGTGAGGGTTGGGTCTAAAGCGGACAATATCTTGTTAGAAAAGGTTGGGATGTTACAAACATATTACCCAGTATATTAACATAGCAATTTATTATAGTTTAGATGGATTACTACGGATGGGACGATGTATTAGCTGATGAGACCCCCGAGAGAATTACCCCTCAACCTCAAGACGCTTCCCTCCTTTGTGGGGAGACCAAGCATAGGGCTGGCTACGTTTAGAGTAACCCCACTGCGTGCAAGACATTGAAGTTGCGCCAGTGCAGCTCTTCTCTAACATGATATCTAGCGTACGAGCCGTTCCTCACAACGTGCAGGCTTCGAGAGGTCTGTCGTGTTCTTGGTGCCACACTATGTAAGGATCTCGTGACGGAACTTATCGAGAGGTGGCGGCCGCAGACGAACACCTTCCACTTGATTCAGGGCGATGCGACGATCACCTTGGAGGATGTTGAGGTGCTTACGGGTCTTCCTACTAGGGGACTTCCGGTTACTGCACATCTGAACAGGCGTACTCCGGCGGCTATATGCCAGGAGTGGTTGGACGTCAAGCCTCCAACTAGAGCTATATCTGGAGCGACACTGAAGGTGCCGTGGGTGAAGGGATTGTTTAATCGTCTTCCAGCTGGAGCTCCCCCCCCCCCCCCCCCCGAGGTTGTTACCATCTACGCACGAGCGTTCACTTGGGTTCTCGTGGGCGCCGTACTACTGGCTAACCGGGCTGGGTACCACATACCGGTGTATCTCCTGCCACTTATTGGTGACCCTATAGTTGCAGCCTCATTCGGTTGGGGTAGTGCGGTTTTAGCATACCTATATCGTCTCCCAACTATCCCACTTGATCGGTCAACCTTCGCTGTATTCTTTCGTGGATCCGCAACCTTTGTCGTCGTCTTTCTCGTCGGTCAAGCCGACTTCATCGTCCACATGAGGATTCCCTTCGTCCTCCGTGCAATGGCTCCTTTCGTCTCCCGAGTCATCAGAGGTGACATATTCATTTCGCAGCCACCCCACTTGATCAACCTCCTCCTCCGCTTCGACACGAATGGTAGACACGCATGATCCATCGTATGTTTGGCTCTCTCCTTCAATCTGAGTTGGCATGACCCCCGACACTTGGGAGAAGTGAGACGGCTCGCCTTCCATCAAGGCGTACAACTGGGCAACTTCGAAAATGGGGTGCTGGCGAACTATGTCGTAGATGACTTGCACCCCTCTATCATCTGATATCGTCCGAGGAACGTAATGAGACAGAGTTCCTTGGATAAATACCAGCATTCTCCAAACAAATGACTGGATTATCTGATACGATCCAAGCCCCATTTTCCTCCGGAACACGGCAACCAGGCTCTCGTAGGTGGCTTGTTTGGTCATCCTAAGACGGACGTTGTCTCCCCCATTGTATGCTAACCCGATCCAATCCTGGACGATTTCCCCCTAGTACACCTGGATCCAAAATTCTCGTAAACTATTATGATCGACCATCTTTCGATGTTGAAAACTCTATGTAATCAAATGAACGAGCAGTTTGTTTGGGTTTGGTGACTATAACCCGCATTGAAACAAGGTATTTCTAATGATTATTTTCCCCACACTCTAGACGAATTCGCCTAGAAACCAGGTGAATTAGCCCAATAAACCAGGTTAATTCGCCCAACTGGGTTTTAGATTCACCCATTATCGGTTCTCACTGGCCAGGAATCCAATCAGAGTCACGGGCCAACTTCGCCTGATTTCTGGGCTAAGTCGCCCCAATCCTGGACGAAAATATATATTTTTGTGAATAGTTTGAAAACGTATTTATTTGTGTAAATAGTTTAATTTTTTTATTTATTCAGGTGAAAAGGCAGGAAGCATGCATGATTTTTTTCTAATTTTGGAATGGCTCTAGGTCGAGGCTAGGCTTATCTGGATTTTACCTGAAAAGCCTGAATATTAAAATTTATCCTTTACAATATCCATGTCCGACTCTAAATAAATTTGACCGATTTTTTTACTTACCCATAGCCCAATTTTTTAACCTGGGAAGTCTTGTCAAAGCCTGATGAAACAGGCCGGACTTTCCATCCCTACTCAATTTGCAGTTTGAGAGTCATCTATGAGTTAATTTGGGCTCTTTGTTTGAATTTATGGGCTTTGAATGTCTGCGGCCCATACCATTTCACACCACAATGTTTAATCTATCCATATCTAAAAGCTGATAAATCATTGTAAAAATATAAACTCATATCATGTCATCATAAATTAATTGGGTCAAACACATTAGCGGTCACTTAAGTTTAGGATTGTAACAGTGTGATCACCTAACTTCAGTTTGTAACAGAGCACTTATCTATGTTTAAACAAGGTAACTGGACAATTATTTCAGTCACTTTTGATGACAATTTTAGCCAAAATGACAACTAAACATACAACATCATCAAACATAATATCTTTTAATCGTCCTAATGAATTTGGTTGAACCCTCAAAATCAATAGATCCACTCAAAAGCCAAACCAATACCCATATAATTATAATTATTGATTGATATTTTAATATTAAATATGAAAGAAAAACAAAATTATTGGTCCACCCCTCGAATATAAAATTATTTATTTATTTATTGCAATATTTAGGGGTTTGAATTAGGTACTGAACGAGGGAAGCTGGAATGAAACATGGGTGTTTTATTGAGAAGAGGGGGACTGCATGCGTTACAGAGATGTTACATATGCATTTGAAGACGCCGAAAGATAAAACAAGCTACTCTTGCTATACGCATACCCTACACTAACTAGGTGCCAAAACTGTGTTTACGTCATGCGTGGTTATGATGATTATTATTATGAAGCATGGGGAATTGTGATTGATGAAGGAGATGGTCGGAAGTGGATGAGTGTGAGTGATCGGTGGTTTAGCCAAGGTTTCACCACCACCGCCGCATCATACAGTTGCTGCTGCTGCTGCTGCTGCTGGTTGGACTTACTAGCAATGATCTTGAGGTAGTACTTGATCCCGGATACCACTTGCGTCTGTGCCTCAGTCACCTCCTTGAAACTCAGCAGCAGATGTTCGTGTTGATCATCACCAGCAACGTCCTTGATTACCTTGGTGTTGAACTCACTGACGGAGAAGCGGCCAAGCTCTTGGATTTCCCAGTTGCTCTTCACATCCTCAACTTCCCTTCTCGCTCCAACCATTCCTATTCCTATTCCTATTCCTATTCTACTGTGCCCACCTTCAACACTAGTTACTACTACTAGTACTAGTGCTGATAGTATTACTAGTAACGCCGTCAGATTCCTCATTGTTTTTTTGTTGTGTATTATTCTCTGTTGGTGCTTGTGCTTATAGGCACGATTAGAGGTGTATTTATATATATATATATGTGTGATGGGATAGAGATGGATATGGATGGATGTGGAACGCAAATCGAGGTAGAACGGAAAAGGCAGCCTAGCTAGCAACGGCATTTCGCCGCGTAATATTGATGCTCATACACATGCATGCATGTTGTACACTAGTCAGTGTCCAGGCACCTACAGCTAGCTCACTATGGACAAAAATTCACTTGACGACAAACATCCCTCCTCCCAGGGCCCACGCCACCATGCATGCATGCATCACTCCATGCCTATTTCCTTCATCTATATCGTCTTGGAAGTTGCAAAACCAGCTAATTTTTAATTTTGTTCCCATTCTATTATCAGTTCCTAGTGGTTTCTCTTTTTGTTTCTGGGTTTCGTATTATGTAGTATAATGCATGTACTGCCCTAATGGGTACATTGTACAGTACAATATTGTACTGCTACTTGAGCCACAACAGAACAGAGGAGCAGGTGTTTATAGGCTGACAATTTTGAGCCCAGCCAAGCCCCAGCAGCAACAATGGGCGGGCCTCGACCCTCTATAATTCATCATTTTGCTCTCTCACGGATGGCCTCAAAGCTCATACCCAAACATCACCCTGAATAACCTATTTTATAAACTTATGCATCCGGAAAAAGAAGAGGTAACTTATAAACTGTTTAAAATTTTACATGCAATAACAAATTAGTAAATAAATGATAACAAGGCAAACAAAATTATACTTGAATAGCTCCAATCAATGCAATTATATATATTTAGGCTGCTGCTCTCGACCTTAAGGTTGTAAGTAGGGTCATATTTAGGTACCCATACATTGGAAGCAGATCAGCATAAACCTTTTTTGGGTGGGTTTGGAAAGTTCCAAACCCAACTCCAACCATTAGATCTAGTTTGACTATTTCACCAATCTAATGGTCCAGATTTGATAGGGGCATTTAGAACTTTACACAAATAATTTAATTATTACATTTAATTTAAATATTTCATTATTATCTTTTATTATTGTTTTATTTAAATATGTTGTGTTTTGTCTGTTGACTGTCGACGACCACCTCGACGCCGGTCATCATCGCCAGTGACTTTTTCGGCGAATTTTCAGTGACTTTTTCGGTGACTTTTCAATGATTTTTTTTCGGTGACTTTTTTGGCAATTTTTCCGGCGAGAACAAGTTAACTAGTTAACATGATTTTTTTATTAATAATTAGTTAACTTGAGTTTTTGCAGTTAACTAGTTAGTTAACATGTTTTCCGGCGAGGCTCCGGCGACCGACCAAATTCCAGTGACTTTTCCGTCGAGGCTCTGGTGACCGACCAAATTTCGGTGACTTTTCCGGCGAGGACAAGTTAACTAGTTAACCTCAGTTTTTACAGATAACTAGTTAACATATTATTTTGTTGATAACTAGTTAATGAATTACCATGATTAGTTACTTGAATTTTTTGTTAACTAGTTATGTTGTTTTTAATTAGTTAAATAGTTATCAAAATAAGTTAACTAGTTAACTTATCGACTTAACTAGTTAACATCATGATTTAGATAACGAGTTAACATGTTATCTAATCGAGTTAACTAGTTAACCAATCGAGTTAATCTAGTTAATCAATCGAGCTACTAGTTACAGTTGTTAACGTTTCAATCGAGTTAATCTAGTTAATCAATCGAGCTACTAGTTACCAAGTTGTTAACTTTATCTAATCGAGTTTTTTTTATCAAGGTGTTAACTAGTTAACAAGATTTTTAGTTGATAACTAGTTATCAAAATTAGTTAACTAGTTAACATCATGATTTAGATAACGAGTTAACTAGTTAACCTGAGTTTTTATAGTTAACTAGTTATCAGCTTGTTATCAACAGATAACTATTTCGCTGATAACTAGTTAACAAATTAACATAATCAGTTAACTGGTTTTTTGGTTAACAGATTATCTCACTAATTATGTTGTTTTTAATTTAGATAACTAGTTATCTAATCGAGTTAACTAGTTACCCAATCAAGTTAACTAATTACCTAATCGAGTTAACTAGTTAACCAATCAAGTTAACTAGTTAACTAATCGCATTTTCTCAAACGAGTTAACTAATTACCCAGTCGAATTAACTAGTTAACTTCTCGCATTTTCTCAATCTTTTGCAAAATTCATGTCACTGTTTCAACAGTCATCATCAATAATCAGCATCATCATCCTCATTATCAAACAACAGTTTTTTTATGAATAAATACACTGTACAAGACCCAAAAAAAACAGAGCCTACACCCCAACTGAAAAAAGCAAAAAACAAACAGGCCTTATCCCCAAAACACCACCCAACTAGAAACGCCAATAACACAGAACCCTCTGGGAAAACAGAGGTAAAATCCCAACCCAAAACCATTAGGGCAAAGGGCTTAATCGTCCAGCACACTGTCAACCACCTAAAATAAACAACAACATGCTCATCATCATCAAAACATCATCATCAAATAAACATCATCATCATCAAAACATCTTATGTAAACTTCAACACTGACATCGACATCTCATATAGCTAACTGCTCAACTATTAAGTCAGAGTCAATTACGCAGCTCATCTGATGATCGTGGTTCATTAGCAACAATTAATATAAATGATGCAGCAGCTTCATCGAGAGAGCAGAGGTTGGAGAGGGAGGTCGGGATCTGGCCGGAGAAGCGTGGTGGGAGATGACAAGGACGCGAAGGGTGGAGAGGTTGGCGATGGAGTCCGGGAGAGTTCCGGTGAGAGAGGAAGTGGAAGAAGTGAAGTTCAAGGAGATGACTCGGCGGGATTCGGTGTCGTAGAGGACGGCGAACCAGGAACAGTAGGAGGAAGAAGAGGGGGAGCGCCAGGAAGAGAGGAGGTTGGAAAGGTCGTTGGAGATTGACTTTTTGAAAGTAGGAGTCATCGGAGATAGGCTGGGAAAGGGAGGAAGAAGCATTGGAGATGGCGAGGAAGAGAAAGTAGAGGAGGGGTGGACTGGAGGGAGAGAGTTGAATCGGAGAAGGGGCGGTTGTAGTTGAATTGGGAAAGAGAGGCAGCTGCACCTAGGACATTTAGGGTTAAGTGTTAAATGACATTTTTAAAAATCTCAAAAATACCCCTCCTGTCTAATGGTTTGGAACATTCCAAACTAGGAAGTTTGGACGTGGATCCTTTGCCCCATACATTTGAGTTTCATGAGTATGGGTTAAGGTACACATAGTCACCTAACCCCAACCCCCTTTTAAATAAAACTGTTAGAAACCGAACAAGAAAAGGAACAAGGTTACCGATCTGGTTGAGTCGCGGACTAGGTCGCTCTCTTTAAGACGTTCGCGGCACTGCCTCGTATTGCGCACAGCAGACTATCAATCGGTTGTCTCCAGGATAAAACAACCACTCCAAATTCTCTGATTCCTGTGGAAACCAAAGATCTAAGAAAACACTCTCTAGCTCTATTTGCTCAATTTTTGCGTATATCTCTAGGGTTAGGCAGCTCCACTATTTATAGTGGCACATACCTTCATTTCAGGATTAGTGGAGAGATTTGTGGGATCTCAAATCAAGAGATTTGAGGGATCTCAAATCAAATATTCGGATTTAATTATAATTAAAATCATAATCCTAATTAAAGACATGATTCTCCCTACTGTTGAGTGGTTAAATTCGAGAGGCATGACCCTGCCACTTTGGTGTCTGGTATGTTGTTTGGCTAACGAAACCATCAGACACCTTCTTTTCCAGTGTTCTATATTGCTATGCACTTTTACTCTCTGTTGGGCGTCCCGATGACTAGGTTGTCCATCACACACCCAACGATTCTATAGAGAACTAACCTAGATTCTGGACCTCGTTGGGTTTTGGCTTGATAGAGAGTCTGGAAATCACGTAACTATGTGGTATTTGAACGTTTTAGTATTCCCTCCATGTCATCCGCCATCACTTCATCCATGATTCCAATAAGATCGCCCTCATTCCCACCCCTTCCCCTTTCTCTCCCAACCCCGCCCCTGTGCCTTGGTGTCCCCTCCCCATGAAGATTGAAGGTCAATGATGACGGAGCTCTACGACCTTTTGGTCGGTGGAGCTATAGGGCTTGTTGGCCGTGAAAAAGGAAGTTTTGGGAAAAGTTAAAAGAAAGGTTTTAAGGCTAACAAGCCACGTAGACATGATAACCACTATTCCTCTACTTTCCCTCCATCTTCAGTCATTTAGTTATATAATATATTATTGTTATATTAGCTAATCTTTAGGAAGATAGTTATTAGAGTTGTATTTATATTCTCCAGAACTTACCTTGAATGAATCATCAATCAATTCCCTTCCATATGGTATCACAGCCTTAGGTTTTTTTTGCCTTCTCTCTCTTCCGTTCTTCTTTCTTCTTCCAACAACGATGGCCGCCGGAGATAATATTTTGGCTTTTGCAAACTCTTCCTCATCCTCTCTCAATCTCCAAAGTCCGTCTTTCATCATCAAACTCGACATAGATAATTATTCTTTGTGGAGATCTACTATCGTATCCACCTTGGAAACTTATAATCTGGAGAATTTTGTGCTATCTCCATCGCCACCGTCAAAGACTCAACTTCTTTCCGACAAAGACGAGATGTCACCACCGAGCCGAATCCAGCGTTTATTGGTTGGAAGAGGAAGTATCGGTTTGTCCTTTTGTGGTTGAAATCCACCTTGACTAAGCGAACATTGGCTCTTGTTGCTCAGGCAGTCACTTCACAGGCGACATGGCTTACTCTTGCTCAGACGTTTCAGTCGTAGACTACTGCTTGTCGCATGAACCTCAAGGTCCAGCTCCAAACGTTGAGAAAAGGATCGCTCTCGATGATGGACTACATCGACAAGAAAAGGGCCATCGCTGATACCCTTGCCGAGAACCTCACTCTGGTACCCGATGAAGATCTCATCGGCTTCATCCTCTCGGGCCTTGATTCTTCTTACGTCCCCTTTCTCACCGCTTTTATGATGCGACCAGGTGTGACGATAATTGACGATCTCGTTGGCTTGATCCTCAAAGAGGAAACGCGAATAGAATGCAACCACGGCCAACCGACGACGCTCCTCCCTACTCCTTCTCCCCCACTGATGTCCGGTCCCATGGCGAATGTGGCTGGGCGTAACTCTAGATCTGGGCGCCGTTCGAACTCTCCAGCTAAATATGGGCCTCACCGCCGCTACATGGGTCAACAATCCAATTCTAAGGCATCACCACATTTTCAGTCCAACACATGTTTCAATTCCACTCTGCGGAAATCATATGAAAATCGTCCATCATCGGTTGTATGTCAGCTCTGTAATCGTCCAAACCATGAGGCGATCGACTGTTGGCAGTGTAGAAATCAGACGGATTATCCTCCTCGAAGGCCACCACCACGAGACTACGGTCAACAGGCACACATGGTTCAACATAGTTCGAGCTCTTTTGTGGTTGATCCATCTTGGTTCTTTGACACAGGGTGTAACATCCCGGGTTTGGAGTTCCCAGTTAGGATTCAAAATTCTTGGTTAAACCTCATTGGTTAAAACTTTGAGAATTTTCATTCGAATTTCATTAATTAATTTGCGATTGAAATTTATTCCGTTGGAGGAATAGATTATTTTTGGATTGATTGATTGGGTTCGAGTTCTAAATCGGAAGGCCGAATCAATTGGTCGAACTAGTTGGTCCGGCCAACTAAATGTGGCCGTTCATTTCATTGAAAACAGCTATTTGGTCTGGCTTGGTCATTGGCGCGCAACACAATAGAGAAGAGGAGGCAGGTGGGCACTTTTGGCTTTAGGGATCATGTAAGGAGAAGAGGAGCTTAGCGCTTGTGCTTAGTTCGACAGTGGGTGAAGGAGGGGCGTTTGGGCCCAAGTTGGGTTGTGAACGGAATTAAAAGAGTAGGAAGAGGTCGGGTTATTGGGCCCTAACTCAGTGCAATGACACTTAAAAGGGGAGGGGTTTTGGGGAATTGGCACGGAAAACTAGAAAGGCTAGTAGCGGACGTAGGAAAAGTAGAGAAGGTCGACGAATCGGCATTTCCGAGTCGATCGGAGGGAGAGGGTGTAATGATCCAGCCAACCAGAGTGACTGAATTGCAGTAATTACAAAGTAGAATGACCAATTGCTAATGATTAGATAGTAGAAGGATATTTTCGTAAAGGGGTGGCTATAAAAGCAAGAGTACTGTAATGTTTCAGGTATCAATGAACATATTTGAAAACCCTAATTTCTCTCTTAATTTGAAGGCTTCAGCTCTTCTTCTTCCCTTTCTCTTCTCACCTCCTTCTTTTCTTGCCTCTATGGCTTATCCTTCTTCGTAATTATTCACCAGAGACTATGTCGATCTCGTCGGGACATTACAAGTGGTATCAGAGCGGTACTTTGGCACCCATGGAGCAGCTTCTTATCTCGCACAGAAGCTTGTCATTTCCACCGATTCCATAGACTCATCACCTTCTTCATTTTCATTGCAGATCTTTTCTGGTGGTGATGGAAGGTCGTGGCTTCGTCAATGTGTTCGTTAATTTCGTCTTTACGATGTTCCGGAGAACAACCAGGTGTATAGAGCATGGATGGCTCTGGCTGGAGAAGCTCTCAACTGGTTCAACCAATGGCAAAAGGGACGTGATTCTCTGCTTTGGATTGACTTTTGTGTTGTTGTCTTGAATCATTTTCTACGTCCCTCCTCCTCTACTGCATCAATGACAGTTTTCTCATCATCTTGCGGCAGCTCCAATGGAAAGGGGAGTTTAACTACATTTCCTTCTTCCATTTCTCTTGGTCCATTGCCTGGAACCGTAAGTAGAACGGAGGAACAGTCAAAGCAAGCAACAAGTACCATTTCTCCTGCACTCACGGGTGGGTCTCAATTTCATACCCTAGGTGAAGTTTTGGGTTTTCTTTTTTCTCCTTCCAAATTGTCAACATTGTGCAAGGGTTGGGACTGAGTTTTGGGGACGCAGCATGAAGAAATGGAAGGGTGACGTCAGTTCTGAATTTTACTATTGTCCCATTTGCTGTTGCGTTCATGTTGATTCTAAGGGCAGTAAAAATTGTTCTTGTTTCAAAACACCATACAAGGATTGTCTGGGGACTTCAAAGCCAATGGACATTTTCAGTTACAGTCCCAAATCTTTTGCCGATACCAGTAATTTCACAGTGGCCAAAGCAGCGACGCCAATCAACACCGCTCAATTTCATGTCATTGCGTCTCATACTTCAACGGTGGGCAGCTGTCATCCAAAACTGGTGACTTACGATTACAAAGCTGAAGTGACCTGGCTAGCAGCCGGGCTGAGAATGCCTATTCCTACACCCCACTAGGGTCACCAATGTGGGGTAGAAGCTTGGGCCCGTACAAGAATCGTTTGGAGCTGAGACGCACCCACAACTGGGCCATGCAGAGGTTTGTCAAGCCTAAATATGTGACCAAGTTCAAGTACGTCCCACCCCCAAGAGCTAGGCAAGCCAGAATGAGCGTCAGGCCTCAACAGGCACTAATCCTGGCCAAAGCACTGGCACCCGGTACTACACCGAGCCTAAAGCCGGAGCTGGGATCAGCCTTAATCCCTAGAGTGATCCCTACGGGTCCTGAGGACACAGGACAGCCCTAGGACCCCCTGCAGGCCTTCTTGGAGGAGCGCTAAAGAAGGAAGCAGGAAGTCGTGGCTGAAATGGAGGGGAGCCGAAAGACCGGCCCTGCCTCGGACGCCACGTTGGGCCTAGAGATGTGAACCGCTGCAACCGTGGGCAGACGACCCTTGAACACCGTAAGTTGAGACCGTGCAACGAGGTAGAACCGTTGGGAACCGGGGGCGGAAGAGTACTTTGACCCGTCAGCTATATAACAGCTGGGAACCAGAAGTGTCCAGTCGAAGACGCCACGCCAAGAGATGGATGCTCTTGATGATAAGTCGATCGTTCAGTATCGCAACATGCAGATACGACAAGGTTTCAGAACAAAGTTCTTTCAAAGGGGGTTTATTTCATAAAAGTCTTGTTTTCAAAAGGGTGGCCGGCGGCCTCTATATATAGGTGAGGGAACAAGCTCTCCTCCCTAAACACTACTTCCTAAATAATAAAATAAAGAGTCCTATTCCTAAAAAGAATCCTAAAACCCCTAAATAAGCCTACTAAAAAGGAATAAAACATAAAATAATAGTTGTAGTCTTTAAAGCAGAATAAAAGACCTAAATTAGGTCAAAAACCCTAATCTGGCCGCGTACGGCTGCTCGGGCCGGTTGGGCACGTGTGGCGCCCGGTGGGCTTGATCGACCGGGCGGCGGGCTTGCTTCAGGTGGCGGTCTCGGGCTTCGTGCTTCGGGCTGGTCCAGTGGCAAGGGCCTTGTCCAAAAGATATGTTCTTCATGATCGCTCCATAGAACTTCTTTGATCAGTCCGTTGCCGTCCTAGGGCTCGGGGCTGTTCTCTCCTTGGGCCCTCCTTCTTTAAGCTTCAGGTAGGCATTCAAGTAGTTCCTGGTGTAGCTCTCTGATGACACTCGATTTGACGTGATTATCAGCCTCATTTAAGCGACATTTCTTTGCTTAAGACATGGTTTTTAGGGTAGAATAATGAATATTCAATCGATTGCCCTATCTCGTGCCATTTGTGTTACCTTGGCCCTTTTGGGTCTATTTGATGGTTTTCTAGTGTTTTTGTGTTAGCACAGGTTTTTGCCGTCAAATAACGTAGCCATGGACGTGTCTAAGGCGTAGGAACCTCGAGGAATCAAACCGGAATCGATCAAAGGAGTCGATCAAGTTCAAGCCGAAATCTGCCCATTCACACTTGCATTTTCGGCAAAAATAGGCTTGCATCTTCGCGAAATCAATAGTGCAAATCAACTGGTGCCGAGTCAAAGCATGTCTTCGACGAAATCAATCAACTCTTCGGACCGAAATTCAAGTCCAGAGAAATCAGCCCCTGAACTCAAAGGAATTTTCGCCAAATTCTTAAGGAATATTCGGCGAAAATATTAGGCTGACTCGAGCTAATTTAGGGTTAAGTATTTATACTTAACTCGGCGGCCCAAAAAGAAGAGAGAATCATAATTAATCATAATACAACTTTTTGAGATCAGAATTCTCTGAGTCCTGGAGCGAAGAGCTGGAGTTCGAAGAGCCGGATAGAGATCGTGACGCCATCCCTTCCATCTCGGAGAACCGGAGCTAGGAGTGTAACTTACCGAAGATCGAAGTCTGCCAGAGTCGTCTAAATTAGGTTTTTCAGATTCTTTTCTGTTCTTCCTCTGAATGATGAACTCTTTCCTTGTCTTTGTTTCTTTTTAATAATCATGAGTAGCTAAACCCTTTAGAGCTTAGACTAGATGAACCCTAAGTGACCCAGGGCTTTAAAGCGGTCACGGATCGGCGGTGATTAGATTCGAAATTCAATCAGTTCTTTTTCATGTTTGATTCGTTCTTCATTGTTCATGTTTCTTGTCTGGATTGATCACCTAGATTAGATTCTTGTTAAGCTAAGGATAGAAGCGAACGCTCGCCTTACTTTAGAAATCGAATTGAACAATTGACCTTATAATTGGAGTGTGCCTTTCGTAGGAACCGGTTAGGGTTAATTCACTGCAAGAGTAACTCATTAATCACTAGTAATCACACCAATTAATTAAGTCGTTGGAGAGGCGACCGTACCCGGCGGCTAGTTAATCTTGGTAGTTAGAACGGATAGAGCGAACGTTCGCCGGTCTTAAACCTAAGGGTAAGGAGTTATGGTGGTGTCTTAGTAATTGATTGAATGAGAATCGAAATCCGCTGATCTGTTGATTGCCAATGCTCTGGGGAACGAAGGGGGATTCAAAGTCTAAGTTCGTCTGTCATTTTGTTTTCAAAACCTAATTCCCAATCTGCTTTAGTTTAATCCTTTTTAATTTTTCTGCATTCCTTAGAAGTAGAAGTCGTGGAACTCACACCACGCACAACGTGTTTACCTTTGAGTATTTTGCTAGTTCTGAAGTAACCAATCATAGAAAGCCCTCGGAATACGATCTGCTATACGCTTTTTAGCATTAGTAGTTTTTATTTGGCTGAACCGCCCGCATAACAACGACCGGGTGGCGTTCACCAAATTGGCGCCGTTGCCGGGGACTTCTTTTGATTGTTGAAAGAAGAACTGGCAATTTATTCCTCTACTTTCCATCTTTCATCTTCCACCCACTTTGATTCTACACCGGTTGTGTTTATTTTTGTCTTTTGCAGGATAAGAAAATTCAGAAGTAAATCACTTCCGCTCCACCTTTCCCTACCACGATGGCTGCTAGTGTTCGGTCTCCCATCTTTGTGCCGCGCAATGAAGACGATCCTGCCTATGAGATCAAGACCGCCTACTCGGAAATGATCTCGAGGGGTCTACAGTTTGAAGGGAATCCTCATGATAATCCATGCACACACTTGGCGGATTTCCTTGCTTTTTGCGAAACCTTTAAGAGTGGGAGCCTCGATAAGGATACCTTCTGCTTTCTGAGCCTTTCCATTCTCACTCCGAGGCGCCGCAAAGAGATGGTTCATTAGCAGGCCACCCGGTCTCTACACCAACTGGGAGGATCTCGCTCAAGGATTCATAGAGGAATACTCCTCTTCTTCCAGAACCACTTCCTATAGGAACAACATCTCAAGGCTCAAGGAGACCGGAGGAGCTAAGAGACATTGGAGAATAGAAGAGCTTATTGAAGCAGAAGTCCAGGAGCGATTGAAGAAAATCAATGCTTGCTCGGTAGAAGAGGTGAACTTCATTTCTGAGGGCTTCACCAACAGTCAACAGGGCTACCCCGACTACTGTCAGTCCAGACAACCTCAGGGATCTACATCGGGGAACACAAGGGATAACGAGGTAGACAAGAAGTTCGACCTGATCATCACCAGACTCGATGATCATGACAGTCAGTTCAAGGCTCAAGCTCTTCTCAATCAAGAACAGATAGCATCTGGACAAAGAATTGAGCAAGTCGTGAACAACATCTCGAGCATGCTAGCATCTGGTCGACCATTTGGCCAGCTTCCAAGCCAGACAGAGCCAAACCCGAGAAAAGAACAGGCTAAAATGGTAACTGCTCGAAAAACTCCCGAACTTAATTGCTGATGCTTATTCTGTTTTACGCAGGATCGCTGAAACTCCGGAAGAAGAGGAAGAAGAAGAACAGAAACCGGCCCTAAGGAGGATCCTCCTCTTGCACCGTACGTCGTGAAACCTCCCTTCCCTAGAGCATTGCTGCCAAATGCAAGGATCGAGACTGGCATGAAGGGGAACAAGGAAGGATACCCTGACATTCGTCTTAAGAAACCTGTTTCTCCATATCCAGCTAAGTTATCTGATCCTGGTTCATTCACTTTGCCTTTGGTCATTAATGATGTTGAAATTGAACGTTGCTTAGTTGATCTAGGAGCATCGGTTAATGTTATGCCTGTGAGTCTATATGAAAAGTTAAACCTAGGGGAACTTGAACCGCCTAGTATGCAACTCGTCTTTGCTGATAGATCGCTTAAAACCCCTAAGGGAGAGATTAAAGACGTTGTTACTAAATGTGGTCCGTTCACGTTCTTAGCTGATTATGTGATTATGGATACTAGTACAGATGATGCTACCATTCTCATAGGTCGACCTTTCATGGCTACTACTGGAATGAATATTAACGTTCCCAACGGATCATTAACTCTTAGAGTCGGTAAAGAAACAAAAACGTTCCGTCTTAAAGATGGCATGAAAATGACTCTAGGAATGAAGAATCTCACTGCCTAGCTGTTGAAACGGTGGGGTTGACTCCGGTCAACTCCGTTACTAATGCTTCTCCCAGTGTCTCTAGATCAGCTGTTGCTGCAGATATTAAACAGGTCATTACGAAGAAGCCAGAAATTTCGGTTCAGAAGCCGCTTAAGAAGAAGAAGAAGGAACTGCAAGCCTCTTCTAAACCACCGAGCAGACCTCGAGGAAAGAACAAGAAGACGATGACCCAAATGGTCTGGAGACCAAAAATTCCACCGTCTTCCACCGAGCCAGCTGCACCACCATTTCGTTCCGAGAAACCGGCACCGGAACAAGTATGGAAGGAGAAGCCGAAAGCGCTCCTAAGGAAGTACTAACGATCACCGATCCTGGTGATAACAAGCCGAAGAAGAAAGAAAAAGAGAAACCGACAGTCCTCATTCCTTCCATCGTCACACTCAAGAAGGATGATCTCTCTAGAGAGCTGTTCGGACCATTCAAGTTCGTTGATCATCTTCCCGACGGACGTACCAAGCTACTACATGCAAACGGGAAGAGATTCACGCTTACCGGAGAAGTCCCGAAGCTGTACTTCATGAACTCCGACGCGAGCGTGAAGGAGAATCTGAGTTGGGATGTCTCCTAATACCATCCAGGTATCGTCCAGCTCAAGGACGTTAATAAAAGAGCGCTTCGTGGGAGGCAACCCATGGTGGAGTCTGTTTTAATTCTTGTTGAACTTGGTATTTTAGAGTCGGTTCGGGAGAGCCAAAAGTGTCAGTTTGTTTGATTTATTATTTTTCTTGTAGAGTCTGTGTGTCATAGAGTCAGTCGCAAGTTGATTGAGGTCGTTCCGATTTTTGTGGATTTAACTGTGATTTTCTGAAGTTAGCCGATTTACAAAAATATTTAAACACCCGAACAGTTCAAAATTTTCGGCGAAACCACCTTTGTTTTCGGCGAAATCGATTTTTGATTTTTGAACTCAATCTCCCTGTTCATCATTTTCGGTTCGAAAATTTTTCTGTTTTCGGCGAAACCATTTTAACTAAAATTTTTGGCGAAACCGTACTATCATTTTCGGCGAAACCGCCTTCGAAAATCCGACAGTTTATCTGAACTAAAATTTTCGGCGAAAATTTCCTTTCAATTTCGCCGAAAGCTTTGTGAAAATCACCCAAATCTTCCCATTTAAAAATCCCGATTTTAGGCCTCTCCTCTCTCAACCCTTCTTTCATTTTCGCTCAACCACCCGAAAACCCCCTCCCATTGTTTTCAAAACGCCGCCGACCACCCTACTTTCACAACCGCCGCCGCTGTTTCACTCGCCGCCACGTCGCCGACCGCCGCCGCTCCCTTCCCTTCCATTTTCCGATCGATTCAAACCCTAGAACGTTTGAATCGGAGCTTTGAGCTCCAGTTCTCCGAAACCTAGTTTTCAACGTTTTTCACCGATTCCTCTCAACTCGTTCACTTTTTGCATCCATGGCTTCAAGGTAAGTTGTAGAGCTTTTCAATACGAATCTTTTGACATATAGATTGCTGAATTTCGTCGGGGTTGACTTTTGGTTGACTTTTCAGTTTGCCTCGTTTTGCGTGCCGACTGTTTCGTGTGAACTAGGATTAACTGAACTTATAGAACTGTTCTTGGATGCTTAGGGAGTCCCATGCTTAATTGCCATATCATTTGATCATGTGTTGCTATGCATACGATTAATTTCTTGTTATGTTGACTTTTGTGAGAAATGTCGGTTTGACTTTGAATTGCTGTAATCATTTGGCTGTCTGATGTGTTCGTTCTCGTTCATATTTTCGTGCTTTCCATATGAGATCATATTTTACCGTCATTCTCCAAGTTATGATAGTCTTGCCATGATTAGGGTTCGATATGCTTAAATGTTGACTTCCAAAATGTCGGTTTGACTTTTTGAACTCTGATCGTGCTTATCCGACTCTGGCTGTTCCTAAGTATGTATTTTACTATCTATGATTACCGGTTACTCCGCTTTGCTTACCCCACTTAGTTTCCCTCATTTCTTTGTGAAATCGAGTTATTCTACTAAGTGTGGGGTAAGGTTTTGGTTGACTAATCTGGTTTCGTTCTTGGTTTAGGAACACCTTTGAGCGCAGGACTAAGGCGCGACTTGATGGCGCCTCGAGCTCAGGAGCTGCCGCTCCCGTCACACCTGCTATTCTGGGTCCACCACCTGCACTCCCTCACCGGGCTGGATACCATCCCACCATCGCCCGTCTACCGGATTACTACTTTGAGTGCTTCCAGAAGATTCAGCACATCCGTGGAGCTGACGTGCGCCCTCTGTCCATGGAGTCACTCCAGGAGCATGACGAGGATTATTACCGGAACGTGCATGACGCCTTAGCACCAGCTGGTCTCCTGGAGTTGACCACCATAGCTGCTGATTACCCAGACATTGCCCTCCAGGAGTTCTGGGTGACCTTTGACCTGCAGGACCACAAGAGGAAGCAGCGCCAGAAGGTTGTCACCTTCTTTCTTGGTGGGGTGTACCGACAGCTCACCTACGATGAGTTTGCCGCTTATCTGGGCATCCCCTACGAGCACTATCACGATCATCACCTGGGTTGGGGCGAGGATGATGATGACGAGGAGTACCACGCGCTCTGGAGCCACATGACAGGCGTACCTGGCGATCGACTCGGGATGAGCAACTCAGTTAAGTCTCTCTCTCACCCGCTCTATAAATTTATTCATATGGTTTGGCGGAGGTCACTTTTATATGTTCGAGACAAGGATCGCCACCATATCCTCAAGGAGGAGCTCATGCTTCACCGAGCCATTCGAGAGAGCTACCCTCTCCACCCCGGCTGGGTGCTAGCTCGCATCTTCAGCCAGAAGACCAAGAGGAAGACGCCACCTTGCAAACTCTTGGGGGGCAACTTCATAAGACAGCTCATCATCTCCTTTGGCATCAGCCATGAGTATGGCCCACACATTCCACGCCACCAAGTTAGGACTGTTGGTGGAGACTTGGCGGTTGAGTACGACTTAGAACTCGACCTCAGTCCCCATGTAGCAGCTGATCCTCCACTCCAGCCTGTGGTCGAGTCAGAGGAAGAAGATGTTGCTGAGGAGCAGCAGCCGCAGCCGCCGCCTGAGTTTCATGATTATATACCCTCGCCACACCATCAGGCAGGGTACATCCACCAGTCGCCGCCGCACATCCCCGAGCCATATCCGGCGCATACTCAACAGCACCACCCGCACCCAGCGGACGTGGGTGAGTTATACGAGTGACTGCAGGAGTGGCGCATCACCGACAACGCCACTCAAGAGGCGCGATGGACTATTATGCAGCAACATATGCGCCGCGCCGACCGGCGATATGAGGCGCAGATGGCGTGGCAACGCCAGCTCGGCGAATTTCTCCACTTTCCACCTCCCGGCTCACCGGACCAGCAGTGATCGGGTTGTATTCCTTTTCTGGTGCCTTCTTTTTATTTATTATTTCAGATTTTGGTCCAATTTTTTTCTGTGTGGATCCGGGACACTTGTCCCGGTTTCCTTTTTATGTTTCAATTGTTTTTGTTTTGTAGGCAATCGGTGGACTCCCTTTGCTTCAGGTTCTGTTACACTTCCCTCCACTCTCAGGATCCGTGCTTACCCTCTGAAATCAACCGTCCTCTTCCAGGTTCTTCCATTCCACTCTAAACTCTAGAATTAGTCCTGTGAGGACACAGTCCGATTTAAGTGTGGGGTAGGATGCTAGAGAACCTTGCATGAACTGATTGCCCTTGATTATGTTTTATGTGTGCCTCGTGATTCCATTCCAGTCTCTCTAGCATTAGAATGGCTCAGTTCTTGATTTTTGATGTTAAGTTGTTGTTCAAACTTTCATAATGATGCTTAGACTGCTTAACCTAGAACTTGAGAACCAACTTGTATGCTTTGATGCTAAATTGCCTGGTCAGAACAGAATTTTAAAAATCACACTTGTAGTTTGTAGCCTTGATTGCATGAAAATGACCGAATCCGACTAGCAAACCAACTGTGAGCTTTTGATCCATTGCACGTAACTTGCAATTTTAATTCTTTCTGAGCGATTTTCTGTTTACTTGAATGAGTTAGAATTTGCATGAGACCTACTCGAGACCACACGATGACACGAGTTCTAGAAGGATAGGGGCACCTAGATTCAGCTACTAAGCCAGATAGCCTACCAAACGATAAAATCCACTAGGTTTAGACCCTTGAGCTTGGCCTGTTCTTTCGGTTCGATAATACATTACAGCCATTTCCCATTTCTTTCATTCCCCGTTGATCCCCTGTGGTTGTAGTTCTAGATTGACCTACCGGAAGTCGGTTTGTGGTAACCTGCCTATAGCCATTAAACAGGTGGTCTTAGCTAATATGTCCAGACGTGTAAACCCCTCTAGCAACTAAAAGAAAATCGGCACAAAAAGAAAAAAAAATTAGAAAGAAAGAAAAGAAGCAAGCTTCAGAAAAAAAAAGAGAAGCAGAAAAATCAGAAAATAAGAAAAGTTTCAAAGTATTGTTCAATAAAACGTTCTTCTCCCTACAAATGGAAGAACGAAGTCAAAAGAAAAGTTCAAAAGAAAGCAAAAGAAAAAAAAAATCGTGTAAAGAAAAAGAATAAGTGCTAGGTTGCTTGAGGGTATCATAGGACGAGCGTTCATCATTCCACCCGTGTTTGGTTAGACGGTAGGAAGCCATAGATTAGATTCGAGGGAAGTTAGTCGAAAGCTACACCGCACAAAGCCATCATCATTCATTCCCATCATCCATCTCATTATAAACCCGAGTAGTGTAGAATTCATTACGGTCCTAGCAGGGAAGTCCTTCTTGACTAGATACTCGTGTTGTCACAGTGGTGGAGATGTGGTCGAAATGCAAACCAATGACAGAATTCAGTAACAGAAAATGATCGAGAGCAGAAACACGTCTCTAAACACAGAGAGTGAGAGTTCCCATTGTACTATATACATCCTGTGTGAGGAGTCTGGTCGGTCAGGTCAAATTCGTGCATAATTGGTTGCTAATTACTTGTCGTGTGCAGTTTTTAGTGAGACCAGGTTGTTTGGCTAATCAGTATGCATGATAGGTTTCTTGTTCTAGGAATTATCTGTCTAATAATTCATTGTGTGTGCTTGAACTTCAATTTAATCGATCTTATCATTTGTGAACGTGAGCGTGTTCTATTCAGTTTGCTTGAGGACAAGCAAAAGCTTAAGTGTGGGGTATTTTGATGACACTCGATTTGACATGATTATCAGCCTCATTTAAGCGACATTTCTTTGCTTAAGACATGGTTTTTAGGGTAGAATAACGAATATTCAATCGATTGCCCTATCTCGTGCCATTTGTGTTACCTTGGCCCGTTTCGGGTCTATTTGATGGTTTTCTAG
Organism: Linum lewisii; assembly: GCA_034768395.1. Classification (NCBI taxonomy): domain Eukaryota; kingdom Viridiplantae; phylum Streptophyta; class Magnoliopsida; order Malpighiales; family Linaceae; genus Linum; species Linum lewisii. The sequence goes on from CM068299.1 coordinate 56,400,574, forward strand.
TGTTCTTGTGTTAGCACAGGTTTTTGCCGTCAAATAACGTAGCCATGGACGTGTCTAAGGCGTAGGAACCTTGAGGAATCAAACCGGAATCGATCAAAGGAGTCGATCAAGTTCAAGCTGAAATCTGCCCATTCACACTTGCATTTTCGGCGAAAACAGGCTTGCATCTTCGGCGAAATCAATAGTGCAAATCAACTGGTGCCGAGTCAAAGCATGTCTTCGGCGAAATCAATCAACTCTTCGGACCGAAATTCAAGACCAGAGAAATCAGCCCCTGAACTCAAAGGAATTTTCGCCGAAATTCTTAAGGAATATTCGGCGAAAATATTAGGCTGACTCGCTAATTTAGGGTTAAGTATTTATACTTAACTCGGCGGCCCAAAAAGAAGAGAGAATCATAATTAATCATAATACAACTTTTCGAGATCAGAATTCTCTGAGTTCTAGAGCGAAGAGCTGGAGTTCGAAGAGCCGGATAGAGATTGTGACGCCATCCCTTCCATCTCGGAGAACCGGAGCTAGGAGTGTAACTTACCGAAGATCGAAGTCTGCCAGAGTCGTCTAAATTAGGGTTTTCAGATTCTTTTCTGTTCTTCCTCTGAATGATGAACTCTTTCCTTGTCTTTGTTTCTTTTGTAATAATCATGAGTAGCTAAACCCTTTAGAGCTTAGACTAGATGAACCCTAAGTGACCCAGGGCTTTAAAGCGGTCATGGATCGGCGGTGATTAGATTCGAAATTCAATCAGTTCTTTTTCATGTTTGATTCGTTCTTCATTGTTCATGTTTCTTGTCTGGATTGATCACCTAGATTAGATTCTTGTTAAGCTAAGGATAGAAGCGAACGCTCGCCTTACTTTAGAACATCGAATTGAACAATTGACCTTATAATTGGAGTGTGCCTTTCGTAGGAACCGGTTAGGGTTAATTCACTGCAAGAGTAACTCATTAATCACTAGTAATCACACCAATTAATTAAGTCATTGCGAGAGGCGACCGTACCCGGGCGGCTAGTTAATCTTGGTAGTTAGAACGGATAGAGCGAACGTTCGCCGGTCTTAAACCTAAGGGTAAGGAGTTATGGTGGTGTCTTAGTAATTGATTGAATGAGAATCGAAATCTACTGATCTGTTGATTGCCAATGCTCTGGGGAACGAAGGGGGATTCAAAGTCTAAGTTCGTCTGTCATTCTTGTTTTCAAAACCCTAATTCCCAATCTGCTTTAGTTTAATCCTTTTTAATTTTTCTGCATTCCTTAGAAGTAGAAGTCGTGGAACTCACACCACGCACAACGTGTTTACCTTTGAGTATTTTGCTAGTTCTGAAGTAACCAATCATAGAAAGCCTCGGAATACGATCTGCTATATGCTTTTTAGCATTAGTAGTTTTTATTTGGATGAACCGCCCGCATAACAACGACCGGGTGGCGTTCACCACTCTCTGGGGGTTGTCCAAGTGTCATGCTTCGGGGCTACGGACTCCAATTCTTCTCATAACTTGGCTCAAGGTCAATCTTTGAAAGCTTCCTCTTCGGACCAAGGGTTCTTGGACTCTCTTCCTTCTGTACTCCAGAAATGCTTCCAGAGGGTCACTCAAAGAACCGACTTCTTCTTCTGGGCTCCTGGAGGTCAGACTAGAGCAGACTAAGCTTCTCTTCGGTGCTAGGGCTTATACCCTCGGCCAGCAGCATGGCTTGGAACAGCATTCCATCCCTAGGAGTCTTTCTATCTGCAAGGGAAGAATTTAGCGATATTTCTTATCATACCTTGGCTTTAGGGCTCGAAGATGGCCTACCCTTAGATTCATACGCTTCTTAAGAGGCCCTAAGGTCTTATCTCGGCCTGGTGACCCTGGTGGGGTGTAGGAGTACCGTTGGCATCAGGGCAGCATTGTTGGATCTCATCATTCCCCTCTTCTTGCCTTGGATTTGTCCCCAAATCCATCTCGGGTTCTCTTCTAGCACTCATCACCCTTCTCCATACTTCAGCAATCTTGTTGGCCACGGTCGGGGATGATTCAGCAACATCTTCAGACCTAGGAGTGTCATTCGAGTCAACAACGGACCATGGCTCGGGTCCTTCAGCGCTTTCTCCTTCGGTCTCTATAGCTCCCTCTCCTGAAAAACTATCAATAGTAATGTTAAGGCTCGGGGAGGTGGCGGGTGAGAGTTCCTCACTCATTTCTACGTCCGGGTCAGCATCCGGATCTTCTTCACTCTGGGCGGCCCTTAGAATCCTTCGGGAGGTGATCTCCCATTGAATCTTGGGTACACAGGGAACCTCGGTGAAGCATCGGGTCGGGGCACGGGGGTGCCGGAGGTGCCGAGGTAAACTAGGGCACGTCGGGCAGGGCGGCGGCGGCGGCCAATGGGGATGCGGCGACGGGCAAGACATAGGCGGCGGCGGGCAGTGGGGAGTTGGCGGTGGCGGGCAGTGGGGAGCTGGCGGCGGCGGGTAGTGGGGATCCGGCAGCGGCGGGCAGGAGGTAGGCGCGGGCATCATTATGTCGGGGCAGCCGGGGTCGGGCAGGACCGGGGCTGAGCGTCGGGCAGGGACGCGTCGGACTCGTGGTCGGGGGCCACGTCGGGTGGTGATGCGCCGGGGGGCCTTGGGCAGCGACAGGTTGGGGTTGGGTGCTAGGGCGGCCGGGGCCTGTCAGGCAAGGCAGCGCCGGGTGCTGGGGCGCTAGGACTGGGCGGATAGGGCCAGTCGGGGCCGGGCGCTGGGGCGCCGGGGCCTGGTCGGGCAGCACCGAGGACGGTGATGGGGCGCCGGGCTGGTCAGGCAGTGCCAGCCGGGTCGAGGCCGAGCGCTGGGGCGCTGGGGCCTGGTGGGGTAGCACCGGGGCTGGGGCCGCGCGCTGGGGCGCTGGGGCCTGGTGGGGTAGCGCCGGGGCTGGGGCCGAGCGCTGGGGCGCTAGGGCCTGGTGGGATAGCGCCGGGGCTGGGGCCGAGCGCTGGGGTGCTGGGGCCTGGTGGGGTAGCGTCGGGACTGGGGCCGAGGCTGGGGCGCTGGGGCCTGGTCGGGCATCGCCGGGGCTAGGGCCGAGTGCTGGGGCACTAGGTCCTGGTTGGGCAGCGCTTGGGCGGGGGCCGAGTGCTGGGGCCTGATCGGGCAGCGCCTGGGCTGGGTACTGGTGCCGGGGCTGGTGCCGGGATGCCGGGTGCTAGGGTGTTAGAGGTGAACCCTGCAAACTTCTCAAGCCCTTCGGGCTTAACTTCTTCTCCTTCATCAGACTCTTCTTCTTCTTCTTCATTCTTCTCTTCTTCTTCATCATCCGTCTCGATTCCTCCTTCTCTTACCACCATCGTCCGTTGGTTAGGGCAGTCCCTTGAGATATGTCCTCTACCTTGACATTTAAAGCACATAATTCCACTATGACGTGGGTTAGAATCCTGAACCTTAGAAGTAGGTTGGGCAGATGTTACCGGTGGTGTCGAAACCCTAGGGTTAGGGTTTGGCCGTGAGCTTGAGCCTCGGGGCTGGTCGGGCTTCCATGGGGCTTGGCTTGTACTTGGGCCTCGTCTCCATGGGGCAGTGGCTGATCTTCTCGGGTAACCCCTCTTCAACTCTCTCTCCACACGGTTGGCTAGGGCCTTGAGATCATCGTAGTCAACATAGTTAAGTAGGTTGACTTGATGCATGATCTCGGGGTGTAGCCCACCCACAAACCGGGCTATCTTCGCTTCGGGCTCTTCTCTGAGGTCGAGTCTGGCTACCAACATCTCTATCTCCTTGGTGTATTGCTCCACAGACATGGTGCCTTGCTTTAAGTTCCGGAGGGATGTGTGTAGGTCTCGGTTGTAGGTGCCAGGAACGAACTTCTTCCTCATGATCCTCTTGAGGTCTCGCCACGATTCGATTGGGTATTCCTCATCTCTTTGAATCCGTCCTTTGAACTGGATCCACCATAGGGCAGCATAGTCAGTGAATTCAAGGGTGGCGAGGATTACCTTTTTACGTTCGAGTAGTGGTGGCACTCGAGGAAGTCCTCATACTTCTCTCCCAATCTAGGTACTCGTCGGCATTGTATTTGCCAGCAAACTTTGGCACAAGCGAGCTTGAGGTTGCTCAAGTCATCGTCAATCTCCTGAGCTAGTCGTCGGGCTCTTCTGTTCAGGTCTTCAGGGCTGTCCTCTCGGCGCTCATCTCGTCCTCTCCCGGCTTGAAGCAGGGCTAGGGTTTCTTGGACGGCGGCTAGGGTTGCTCCAAGATTCTGAAGGTGGCCTTCCATGTTGGCTAGTCTCTCGTCTGCATGGTTAGTACTATCGAACGGAAGCAATTTTCTATCCCCTCTTCTTAGAAATAAACTTACAACGAAAGGAAATAACGTGGCAAGGTAGCCTTGCTTTCTTTTCTTTTTCTGAACTTACAACTCGAAACTCAAATAAAAAATAGAAGGGAATTTTCGAATCAATTTTCTAAAAAAACAGTAAAGGATATGAATCCAGGTGAACCTGGAGACTGGGATAGATTGTGGTCCGTGAGCTGAACCGTGCTCTGATACCAACTGATGTGAACCGCTGCAACCATGGGCAGACGACCCTTGAACACCGCAAGTTGAGACCGTGCAACGAGGTAGAACCGTCGGGAACCGGGGGCGGAAGAGTACTTTGACCCGTCAGCTATATAACAGCTGGGAACCAGAAGTGTCCAGTCGAAGACGCCACGCCAAGAGATGGATGCTCTTGATGATAAGTCGATCCTTCAGTATCGCAACATGCAGATACAACAAGGGTTTCAGAACAAAGTTCTTTCAAAGGGGGTTTATTTCATAAAAGTCTTGTTTTCAAAAGGGTGGCCGACGGCCTCTATATATAGGTGAGGGAACAAGCTCTCCTCCCTAAACACTACTTCCTAAATAATAAAATAAAGAGTCTTATTCCTAAAAAGAATCCTAAAACGCCTAAATAGCCTACTAAAAAGGAATAAAACATAAAATAATAGTTGTAGTCTTTAAAGCAGAATAAAAGACCTAAATTAGGTCAAAAACCCTAATCTGGCCGCGTACGACTGCTCGGGCCGGTTGGGCGCGTGTGGCGGCCCGGTGGGCTTGATCGACGCCGGCGCCGGTCGGGCTTCGTGCTTCGGGCTGGTCCAGTGGCAAGGGCCTTGTCCAAAAGATATGTTCTTCATGATCGGCTCTATAGAACTTCTTTGATCGGTCCGGTTGCCGTCCTAGGGCTCGGGGATGTTCTCTCCTTGGGCTTTCTTCATTTCTGCTCGAGCCTCCTTCTTTAAGCTTCAGGTAGGCATTCAAGTAGTTCCTGGTGTAGCTCTACGGGGGTTGTCCAAGTGTCATGCTTCGGGGCCACGGACTCCAATTCTTCTCATAACTTGGCTCAAGGTCAATCTTTGAAAGCTTTCCTCTTCGGACCAAGGGTTCTTGGACTCTCTTCCTTCTGTACTCCAGAAATGCTTCCAGAGGGTCACTCAAAGAACCGACTTTTCTTCAGGGCTCTTGCAGGTCAGACTAGGAACAGGCTGAAGCTTCTCTTCGGTGCTAGGGCTTATACCCTCGGCCAGCAGCATGGCCTGGAACACATTCCATCCCTAGGACTCTTTCTATCTGCAAGGGAAGGACTTAGTCGATATTTCTTATCATACCTTGGCTTTAGGGCTCGAAATGGCCTGCCCTTAGATTCATACGCTTCTTAAGAGGCCCTAAGGTCTTATCTCGGCCTGGTGACCCTGGTGGGGTGTAGGAGTACCGGTTGGCATCAGGGCAGCATTGTTGGATCTCATCACCTAGCACCAAGACTAGCCCCATAGGAGCACCGCGAGCCTAGAGCGTGTAGCAGAGCTTGGAGAACCTTTGAGGACATGCCTGGAGGACTGGTCCAAGCAGAACTTAAAAGGCCAGACAGAATTTGAAGAAGGCCCGAAGGAGAGCGTGTCACGGGCACCAGCGCCGGGCACCGATAGCACCAAGCGGCGCTTAGGGCTAAGCCTCCAAATGGCTCGTGCCTTGGAGACCTTGTGGCCCCAGGAGCAACCTCCAACAATCGCCACCCAAGGAGGAGCTGAGCAGAACAAGGAAATGCAAGCCTTGTCAGATGAGCGCACCGGAGGCGAGCGAGCAAGAACCCCGGAGTCGGAGCGGACACAGCATCAACATCCAGACGCGGCACGGACGCGACATCCGACACGAACGCGGACGCGGCATCAGCATCAGTATCTGGCGCGCATAAGGAGTCCGCATCCGGCATGGATCCCTACCCGGTTACCTAATCCGATACGGACACAGATTAGGGTTTCATCGTCGGTTTTGCCGGATTAGGGTTTTTCATACGTTTCTTTTTATTTTTCCTTTTTAGTTATTTAAATCGGATTTCCTCTTTAATTTGAACAATTATTTAGGAGGTTTTAAGTCCTTTTAGGACTCTAGGTTGTTTATTTAATTATTTTCCCAATTCTAGTCTAAGTAGGAAACCGTGAGCCTGTTCACGGTTCCTTTAGTATAAATAAGAGCCGCCGACTCTCTTTGTAAGACATAACCCTTTTGATTAATAAAATTCAGAACTTTATGTTCATTCCTCAAGTCTTTGCTCGTTGTTGCATTGCTTAGGTTAGGTTTATCATAAAAGTTCCACCCTTTTGTCGTGGCGCCAACGACTGGAAACTAAGGTTCCTAGACTACGTGTGCTAGTGGGTCTTAGTACGCATCCACCAAGGTTTCAAAGGTTCATCATGAAGACTGACGTCCAACAGAAGGTGATCGAGTCTCGGAGTGACTTTAGCCGTGGTTCCCACCAACGAAGGTGACGGGTCTCGGACAGCTGACTCGGGGGTTCACATCAAAACCACCCTTCAAGGACTTGATAATTTCCTACCAGGTGTTCGAAGAAAGTCCTGTGCCAGGTCTGAATCCTTGCCCCTTTCCAGTTACAGATTCAACTTGTATTAAGGAAGTTGCTGCTATGAAGTAGCTCATTTCAGCATTGCCAGGAATACTTGTCGATAGCGAAATGCATGTACTCCTTCGAGCTGTAGTGTTTGTCAGGGAGAAGAAGGCAACTAGAGAGGAAGAAAATTAGTTTGCTCAACAAAATTGCTGTTATTGAGGGGTTTCTACAAAGAATGGATGGTGCTCCAAATTAAAGGAACCATACCAAGAGAGTGAGACTAAAACTCCCAAATTGCATCCTGAGATTCAAAGAACCCCAAGGGACTAAGATAGCAATACAATTCGACTTCTATTTTGGATTCAAAGGTAATGATTTTCTGTTGAGTTCATGGGATAATGGACTACTACATTATCATGTCTGTTGCAGCTATTTTGTTGCCTTTCATGAAAGGAAAATTTACATCTGTTTCAAGGAACCATATAAGGATTTGGTTGTCATAGTTAGTTGGGTGTTCAAGGTTAAGAATAGAGATGTTAGATTTATGCTTACAAGTGAAAGTGCAACTCAAGAGGTGCTGAATGTTTACAAAATGGCAGTAATGTGGCTTTGTGATTCAAGTGAATGCTGCAACTATTTTATTGGGGCTAGCATATTTCATTTACTGATTTTTGGGTTGAAAGGAACTTTGGGTGTCTACCTTTTGGTGTTGGTTCAGCAGTTAGCTTATATTCCAGAGTAAAGTTAACTTGAAACATCCAGAGCACAAATGTTGGCTCATGGAGATTGATGACAATGGGGGCAACAATGGACTTTCGCCAGTTGTGCAAAAATAATCTTATTCGGCCATGAGATTTGTGGTTCTGACAGGAAGCTTATACCTACTTACTAGCTGAAATGCCAAAATTATCTTGGGCCAACATCAATGGAGGCAGAAATGGCCTTCTTGATGACTAATCAAGCACTGGTCAAGCCTGGGAAGCTTGCTTATGACACTTGTCTGGAAGACAAACTGGCTCTCAAAAGGAAGGGAAGTTATAGGCAGAATAGCCATGGGGTTTGAGGCCAAAATGGTTTTATGAACTTGGATGATGACATTCCACGGATGTTAGAAGATAGGATATCTATATGGGAGTTAATTGTTGAAGAGATGAATGATGCTACACCACACTTTGATGAAACTTATTGGTTTTTGGAGGGAAACTCTCAGACATCTAATTCACATTGGTCCAATTTCAAGCTCCATTTCATTCTCAGCAATGCAGTTACAGCAATATCTTTTGAGTTTGCAGCTTGTTTTTGTTTGGTCATCGACTTGAGGACAAGTCTCATTCAAGGAGTGGGGAGGGGATAGTAAGTGAATATGCTAATGAAACTTGAAGAAATGGAACTTATTAATGCAGGCTAGCATTACTTTTCAGTTTTCAGCTTGTTTTTGTTTCAGTTCTCGTATCAGACTTGAGGACAAGTCTGTTTTTAAGGGGAATGGATTGTAATGATCCAGGCAACTAGAGTTACTGAATTGCAGTAATTAGAAAGTAGAATGACCAGTTGGTAATGATTAGATAGTAGAATGATATATTTGTAAAGGGGTGGCTATAAAAGCCAAGAGTACTATAATGTTTCAGGTATCAATGAACATATTTGAAAACCCTAATTTCTCTCTCAATTTGAAGGCTTCAGCTCTTCTTCTTCCCTTTCTCTTCTCACCTCCCTCTCTTCTTGCCTCTATGGCTTATCTTTCTTCGTAATTATTCGTTGGAGACTATGTCGATCCTGCCAGGACATTACAGAGGGACGATCGGTCGAGTAATTTGTGTCGACAACCATGGAGTCAGACGCCGATGGAAGCCCTACGCGACTTGGGAACGAGTTCCACGAAAATGGGAGGCCACCTATAATGGATGGAGGCTCGCCGACGAAGTCTGAGTTGATCGGAGAAGAAGAAGGATCTTCTGAGCAACCCTCTGAAGGTTTGGTAATCAAACAGAAGATTTCAGAAGTTAAGTGACCTTTACTGCAATTTTAGAACTAGGGTGGTTGTTGGGGAACTTTAAGGGAAAGTTGTTGGTTTGGTTCCTAACTTGGCTAACTGTGACAAATGTTTTGGGCAGAGTTTGGTAACTTTCTAAAGTTATGGAAAGAATTGCTTAACTGGAGAAGTTTTAGGGACTATGCTGGAAATTTGTAGGGAAATGCTCGGATTGGTCACCAGAAGTTTTGAAGTGTTGCAGTTCAGTAATTAGGGGATATCTTGCCCGTTTGAAGTCCAAACGGTGCACCGTCAGAACTTGTGGAACCGAGATGACGATGTGGATCTTTTGAGGCAGAATTCAGATTTGAAATTAGGCTAAGGTGATGGCTTAGCGTCGATAGGTAGAGATGTGAGGAATTACAATTCGACTTAGTGATTAATAGGGATGCATGAATGGGAGACTTGAAATGGTTAATTATATGATGTTGTGATTGGTTGTTGAGATGTGATGCATGGTTTGACTGTTTAAATGTATGGTTGACTAGCTTGATTGAATGGTTGACTAGGTGGCTAGAATGAGGGTTTAATTCTTGTTTTTCGCAATTTATATATATACATGGTGATTATTGGAACTGTGGAATGTTGGTTGCAGGAGGATGGCCCTGCCAATGTGGGGTGGTCCTATGAATGATGAATAGGAGGGTGACCCTAGGCCTTGCGACATGATCACCCCTATGTTTTTACTATTATAGGTGGGGTGGTCGGCAAGGGCAGCAGTCCGCCCATAATAAGTGTGGATTTGTGATAAGGAATTGAGAAAGGAATTGGTACATGGAATTAGGAAATGGATTTGGTACATGGAATTGTATTGTTGATTGTTGATGTGTATAATTGTTGTGGTTGTGTGAAACGGAATTGAAATGATAGAACCAGTAGGAGCCTGCACTGCCCCCTTATTTGCACTATGGGTGCTAAGTGCCTCTCCAAGGGAGAGAGTGTTGGGATAACAACCCAAGTACCACACAGCAAACTAGGAGAAGTTTTCCTAGCATAAAAGAGTCCACCAACTACACTAGTATGAGGCCTTTTGGGAGGGAACCCAAAAACAAATCCGTGCGGGCTTGGCCCAAAGCGGACAATATCATACTAGTGTGGGCTTGTTGGTGGCGGGGCGATCCTAACAAGTGGTATCAGAGCCTTGGTTGGAAGGCAAGGGAGATGGATCGCAGAAGCTAAGATGTGGAGACTCTCAAGGTGCTCGCGAAAGGTTTTGTGGTGGTTCCTTGTGCCGAATGTCTTCCTGGCTGGTGGAGGTCAGGATAGCGGGTCCGTTGGAGTTAACGGCGGCCAAGATGTCCACAGAAAGGTGTATCGCTGGAGCAAAGGACACCGGGTTGGGTGGTCCTTGGTTTGAGGGAGGGATTGTTGGGATAACAACCCAAGTACCACATCGGCAAACTAGGAGAAGTTTGCCTTGCTTAAAAGAGTCTACCAACTACACTAGTATGAGGCCTTTTGGGAGGGAACCCAAAAACAAATCCGTGCGGGCTTGGCCCAAAGCGGACAATATCATACTAGTGTGGGCCTGTTGGTGGCGGGGCGATCCTAACAAGTGGTATCAGAGCCTTGGTTGGAAGGCAAGGGAGATGGATCGCGGAAGCTAAGATGTGGAGACTCTCAAGGTGCTCACGAAAGGTTTTGTGGTGGTTCCTTGTGCCGAATGTCTTCCTGGCTGGTGGAGGTCAGGATAGCGGTCCGTTGGAGTTAACGGCGGCCAAGATGTCCACAGAAAGTTGTATCGTTGGAGCAAAGGACACCGGGTTGGGTGGTCCTTGGTTTGAGGGAGGGATTGTTGGGATAACAACCCAAGTACCACATCAGCAAACTAGGAGAAGTTTGCCTAGCATAAAAGAGTCCACCAACTACACTAGTATGAGGCCTTTTGGGAGGGAACACAAAAACAAATCCGTGCGGACTTGGCCCAAAGCGGACAATATCATACTAGTGTGGGCATGTTGGTGGCGGGGCGATCCTAACAAGTGGTATCAGAGCCTTGGTTGGAAGTTAAGGGAGATGGATCGCGGAAGCTAAGATGTGGAGACTCTAAGGTGCTCGTGATGAACGTAGTCGTTGTGCGTGCGTTCAATCAAATAACTAACAAAGCTAACAAAAGCTAGGGTAGATCGTATTCCACGGGCCTTCTAATGATCGACTACTGAAATAAGCTAGCAAATTACTCAGATTAAACACTTCGTGCGTGGTGTGAGTTCCACGACTTCTAATTCTAAGAAATGCAGAGAAATTAAAAATTGAAACTAAACACATATTGGAAATTAGGGTTGAAAACAGAGATGACAGACAAACTTAGACTTTGAATCCCCCTTCGTTCACCAGAGCATATGCAATCAACAGATCAGCAGATTTCAATTCTCATTCAATCAGTTCTAAGACACCACCATAACTCCTAACCCTTAGGTTTAAGACCGGCGAACGTTCGCTCTATCCGTTCTAGCTACCAAGATTAATTAGCCGCCCGGGTACGGTGCCTCTCGCAACGACTTAACTTAACTGGTGGAATTACTAACAATTCATGAGTTACTCTTGCAGTGGATTAACCCTAACCGGTTCTTACGAAAGCACACTCCAATTATAAGGTTAATTGTTCAGTTTGATATTTTAAAGTAAGGCGAGCGTTCGCTTCTATCCTTAGCTTAACAAGAATCTAATCTAGGTGATCAATCCAGACAAGAAACATAAACAACGAAGAACAAACCAAACATGAAAGAGAAACTGATTGAACTTTGAATCTATTCACCGCCGATCCGTGACCGCTTTAAAGCCCTGGGTCACTTAGGGTTCATCTAGTCTTCATTGTAACACCCGTTCCGAATCAACCCGAGTAAACCCATGGTTGAGCCGGTCCCAGGTACTACCGAGTAAAAACAAGGGTAAAACAGGGAAATTGGCGGTGATCAAAAGACAGTAAAAACATGGAAGGCCTCCATAGAAACGCGAAACTGAAATCCGAGTACAATCCAAACCATCATAAATCCTTCAATCCAACATAAATCAGAAAGTACATAAAAACCCCCAAAATCTCATAGTCAACTGAAATGAATAGAAAAGTCAACTCGCGTAATCCCAGTCTTCACCTCATGGCTTCCGTCCAGAACTTCACGAAATCAACCTCGAACTCAAACTCCTCAGCTACCTCTACTAGCCATGAGATCCTGAAAGGGGAAAAGGGATCAATTTCCTATTGAAATTGAGTGAACCCACTGGGCCTACCTACACGTTGTCCTACTCTATGGAGCGGTCCCAACTCCGCACAAGACATCCAACAATGGAACCAAACCAACCCCCCTTTCCATATTTTAATTCCCTAAAAGCAGTCTAGGTGATCACGTTGGTCAGTTCTTGTTCTCAAGCACAATTCATAACAATAGAATCACACAGAATTAATACATCAATCCACGGCACACACAGCATCATCACATCACATCCATCAACCAAGTCACTACCACAACCACAAGCACACAAACATCCACATTCATATTATCTAGGTGAGTTATTAGGCGCCAAGGAGTTATCCACACCACCACCGGCCGCCGACGCACTTCCCTACCGCATGGGAAGTCCTCGCGCTGCCCTACCGCATGGGGAACGCGTTCTCATTAACCATCATCATCATCATCAATCTCATCATCAATCATCATCTCACTCCCTTGACACCCATGTCAAGGGGATCCACCCCAATGGATCAGACTCAACAACCAGTACCTCGGGTGGGGTAGTGTGGGCTCCTTCCGGTTCTATTTCCAACATACAATTCTCAACATCACATTCTCAACTCATACATCACATCTACTACCAACATAGAACACAAATCAGCCACATCTCATTCATAGTCCATAGTTCACAACACATCTCGTCCTCTATGCCCCTGTCATGTTCACAACACACACATCACAATCAATAGGATAACCGGCTAGCTCACCGGCCTCCCCCACCTGCAAGTACAGGGGAAACCATGTCATGAGTCTAGGGGTCACCCACCTGTTCCTCTTATTTAGAGCGACCCCACATTGGCAGGGCAACTCTCTGCATCCACAACCAGCGATTCATAATATCATAGCACCCGCACTCATTTCCCAACCATCCTAATTCTCATTTCTATGTCAATTCATTACTTAATTCACTTCAGTTCACACCCAACCCCAAACCATAGCAATCAACAACAACAATCAACCACGGCAATCATCAATAGCAATCAAGTACATTCACAGAATAATTTATCCCCTTTTACGCTCATCATTTTCATGCATAACCTAGGTTTTGTTCTAAGTCCAATTGAAACTCCTCACGCTGTCCAAACTACTTACACAACGCTAAGCCCTCACCTAAATAGAAGACGAGGCTCTAATCGTCTTCTAGTTCCCCAGAAACTCGATTCCCAACCACCAAACTCGTAGCTCTACCCTTCCTTACTGCTCACGACCTACACCCAGAAACCCAAAATGGAGGTTAGCGATCTCTTCTCCTCGTCGCTACGAATCCATAGCAACAAACGGAACTCAATTCCGACCTCTACAGCTCCCGGAATCACCCTTCGAAGATTGCTCGCACTAGGTTCGTCAATGGCTTTTCGGGGAGAGAGAAAGGGGAAATAAGTTATGAATTTCCGTGCAAATCCGTCCTTTTATGCACGAAAAGTGCGCCTGGTATGTCAAAAAGTGGCCGGCGCACATTGACCCCTAAAAGGCGCACATTTTGAATATTCCGCCGAAAGTTTGCTGAATTAATTGAAAAGTGCGCCTGCCGCCATTCAGGGTCCAAAATCGGCACTTTTTGGTGCATCACCGTTCCCCTCTTTGCAACTTCGACCCAACTTAAACCCGAATGACCCAAAACTCAAGTGGAGCTTAAGAGCACTGATTCCAGTACCCTAGTCTACCGATCTTGAGTTCCAAACCGTTTGGTTGAGCGGGGATGTTACAAGTCTCCACAACTTCAAGGATTTCGTCCCCGAAATCATCCCTAACTCATCCTAGCAATATGATACGAACACACAGCTAAAATCGCAGCAATCCAAGTATCCTATTGACTTCCGAAATTCCTAACGACGAACCACCAGCCTTCCTTTAACTACTCATCAGCCCTACACCCACTCCCAACACTCTACTTTCACCGAGCACACCCTAGACCTTCGTGGAACCAACACCACAACAAGCAAACACAAAAGCATACAACAAGGGGAATTAATACCTGAATCATACACTTCCACTAACTCCGGGTACCGCCGCCTCATACTCTCCTCAGTCTCCCAAGTAGCCGACTCGACTCTCATGGTTCCTCCATACCACCTTGAGCTGCGGAATCTGCTTATTCCTCAAGACCCGGACTTGCCTATCCACGATCGCGACTGGCTTCTCCTCATAAGTCAAGTCTTGCTCAATCTCCACCTCCTCCGGCTGAATTACATGAGAAGGGTCCCCATGATACCGCCTAAGCACGCTCACATGAAACACATTGTGTATCCTTTCCAACTCCCTCGGCAAAGCCAACACATAAGCCACAAGACCCGACTTAGCGAGGATCTCATAAGGACCGATGTACCGAGGCGCCAACTTCCCTTTTCTACCAAAACGCATCAGCCCTTTCCACGGCGACACCTTCAAAAATACCTTCTCCCCAACATTGAAACTCAGCTCTCTAGCACGACCGTCGGCATACGCTTTTTGCCTATCTTGAGCCGCTCTCAATCTCTCCTTGATAATCTTAACCGATCAGCCGTCTCTTGCACAACTTGAGGACCCGACAACACCCTCGCACCTTCCTCATCCCAACACAAAGGCGTCCTACACTTCCTCCCATACAAGGCCTCAAAGGAGCGGACTTCAAACTACTATGATACGAGTTATTATAGGCGAACTCAATCAAAGGTAGCAATTCAGTCCAAGGGGTTTGAAACTCCATAGCACAGCTTCTCAACAACTCCTCCAAAGTAAGGATCGTTCTCTCCGATTGCCCATCCGTCTGAGGATGATACGCCGTCGAGAACTTGAGCTTAGTTCCCAATGCTGTATGCAGCCCCTCCCAAAAATGAGACGTGAAACTCGGATCCCGATCAGAGACGATGGATTGAGGAACCCCATGCAACCTTACCACCTCTTCTATATATAACTTTGCCAACACCTCCACACTAGGCTTAAACCGAATGGGTATGAAATGCGCAACTTTCGTCAAACGATCGACTATTACCCACACGGCATCCTTCCCCTCTCTAGTCGGCGGAAAACCCGATACAAAGTCCATGGTGATGTCCGCAAACTTCCACTCCGGAATAGGTAGGGACTGAAGTAACCCACCCGGAGCTCTATGCTCCGCCTTAGCCTTCTGACAAACCAAACAAGTCGCCACATAACGAGCCACATCCTTCTTCATTCCTGGCCACCAAAAACTTAACTTCAGGTCATTGTACATCTTTGTCATCCCGGGATGCATAGCATACATCGAGGAATGAGCCTCCTCCAAAATCCCCTTCCTCAATTCCTCTACTTCCGGCACGCACACTCGACCCTTGCATTTCAACAATCCGCCAACTACCTCAAATCCATTATCCATGCCTTTTTCAACTTCCCCTCGAATAGCCACCAGAGTAGCATCCTTGAGCTGCTCCTCACCAATCCTATCATTCAGCATAGGCCTAATGTTGAGCTTGGCAAACAAACTTCCCACATCATCTAACTGCATCTCTACCCTTAAAGCTCTAAGATCCACCAACTCCTTTCGACTTAAAGCATCCGCAACCACATTAGCTTTACCAGGATGGTAGTCAATGGTACAGTCATAATCCTTCAAGAGCTCCACCCAACGCCGTTGCCTACCATTCAGCTCCTTTTGATCCATAAGGTGCTTAAGACTCTTGTGATCGGTCATGATCTTAAACGTCTCACCATACAAATAATGCCTCCACAACTTCAAGGCGAACACCACTGCAGCTAACTCCAAATCATGGGTTGGGTAGTTCACCTCATGCACCCTAAGCTGTCGGGAGGCATAAGCGACAACCTTCCCATTCTGCATCAACACACAGCCCAATCCTTGCAAAGACGCATCACTAAACACCACATACTCTCCACCTTCTACTGGCAAAGTCAACACCGGAGCTGAAGTCAACTTCTTCTTCAACTCCTCAAAGCTCCTCTGACATTCCTCGCTCCACTCATACTTCGACTCCTTCCTCAACAACTTATGTAAAGGAGACGCTATGGTAGAGAACCCCTCTACAAACCTTCGGTAGTAACCAGCTAACCCCCAAGAAGCTCCTCAGTTGCGACACATCCTTAGGTGGAGACCAATTAACCACCGCTTCAATCTTCTTTGGGTCAACCTCCACGCCTCTTTTAGAAACCACATGCCCAAGAAACAATACTTCTTCCAACCAAAAGGCACACTTCGAGAACTTGGCAAATAGTTGCTGCTCCCTCAACCTATGAAAAACAATCCTCAAGTGCTCCTCATGCTCCTTCCTAGTCTTAGAATAAATGAGGATATCATCGATGAACACTATCACGAACTTATCCAAATATTCGTGGAAGACCTTGTTCATGAGAGCCATGAACGCGGCGGGAGCATTGGTGAGACCAAACGGCATCACCAGAAACTCATAGTGTCCATAGCGGGTCCTAAAGGCTGTCATTGGCACCGATCCTTCCTCCACCTTCAACTGGTGATAACCCACCTCAAGTCTATCTTCGAGAACACTTCAGCCCCTTGCAATTGATCGAAGAGATCGCTATCCTTGGAAGTGGGTAACGATTCTTGATCGTCGCCTTGTTCAACCGCCTATAGTCAATACACATCCGCATCGCCCATCCTTCTTCTTCACAAACAACACCGGTGCCCCCCACGGTGATACACTTGGGCGGATGAACCCCTTATCCAAGAGCTCCTGCAATTGCTCCTTCAACTCCTTTAACTCCGCCGGTGCCATGCGATAAGGTGGAATAGAGATTGGAGCAGTTCCAGGGACCAACTCTATATTGAACTCCACCTCACGCTCGATCGGTGCCCCAGGTAGTTCCTCAAACACATCGCGAACTCCCGAGCTACAGGTACCTTCTCCAACTCCTCATTCCGTTCAACTGACACTTGCACCAACAAAGCCTCACACCCTTCTTGAATCAGAGAAAAAGCTTGCATTGCTGAAATTACTCCCATAGGTGCGGACTCCCTCTTCCTAACACCCTTGAACACCACCTGGCCGACACCTCCCACCTGAAGCAACACCTCCTTCTTCTGACAATCAAGCAAAGCCCCATGCCTAGCCAACCAATCCATGCCGAGGATAACGTCGAATTCATTGAAAGGAAGCACCACCAAATCAGCCAAGAACTCTACACCTCCCACTAACACTTTACACCCTCTACACACTCTATCCACCCGAACAGAAGTCCCAAAGGAGTTCTGACGCTCCAACTAACACCCAAACTACTAGCTACAACACCCAAACTACTCAAACATTTCTCAGATACAAAGGAATGGGTTGACCCCGAATCAAAACAAGGCATAAACTGAAAGGCCCAAGATCGAGATCATACCAGTCACCACGTCGTTCGCATTCTCTGCCGCACCCCTGGTAAGAGCATAAAGCCTCCCTTGCTCCCTCCAGCTCCAACAGATGTGGCATTAGCTCCCGTCCCTCGTCCAGCACCCCTACCAAAGCTGCCTCCTCCTCTCCCTCCGTAACTCCCAGACGGAGCTCTAGGGCCCTGCACCGATCCCACAGACTGAGTTGGGGTAGCTCTCTTGGTTGGACAGTTTAGACTCCTGTGTCCGCGCTGCCACAAGTGTAACAGGTCACACCTGCCAACAGATGGCAAACTCCAAAGTGACGCTTCCCACATTTGTCACATAGTGGTAACCCGGACGGTGCTCCTCCCGAACGGACTGTGCCACTAGTACGAGCAGGGCAAGCCACACTCTTATGACTTGGTCGGCCACAAGTGAAACAAGTCATCGTACCCCTCGTTGGCATCGACTGGCTGCCCCTGAACCCAGAAAAAGAAGTCTGAGTTCTCTTCGCCGGGTAACTGTGAATGGCAGACTGAGTAGGCGGGGTAGTTGCCTTCCTCTTCTTCTCTTCCCCCTTTCGGTTCTCCAACCTCTCCCTCTCTAGCGTCGCCGCCTTAACCGACACTAAACTCCCCATATCAGCGGTGGTGACTACCTCCTGAATCTCCACTCTCAACCCATTCTTGAACTTGTTAATGAGCTTCCTCTCCCGGTTGGCTCGCTCATTGACGACGTTAGATTTACCGCGTTTATCTCGCCACATTTGAACGACATTCCCCTTATTTGACTTCGAATTGTGATGAACTTGAATGACTTTTATGAAAAATATGTTTTATCTCCCGTTGGCCCTCTTTTGGCAATTTGATGTTGTTTCGAGTTGTTTTTGTTGAGATTTCAGGTTACCACGTTGTGGATAACTTTTCTACGAGCTCGGCACTTCAAACGGGGATCAATTTGGAGTTCAAACGGAGCGGGAATCATCAAAAGAGCTGAAGGTCATTTCCAGGGGCAAAAGTGCGCCTAAATCCATGAAAAGTGCGCCGGCGCACTTTTCTGGTGCTGCCAGGCGCACTTTATTTTTGGCGTCCTGTAAATTTTCCATCGGCCACAAAAAGTGCGCCATTTTCATGGAAAAGTGCGCCGGCGCACTTTTTAAGTGCCGCCGGGCGCACTTTTTTCCCAGGACGGATTTCGGAGAGTAAAACAGGGTTTTCAAGGGGAGACAGACAGACTTCATTCTTCATTCTGATTTCGACGAACCAGACACTCTCGGAGGAGGATTTTGAAGCTTTGAAGTGACGATTAAGCGAGGAGAAGCGAGGATTACCTCAGGAGTTTCTAGGATTCGACAGGATTAGGTTTACTCGGAGTAAGATGTCTTCTTCTCCAGTTCTCTTCTTCTTTGTTTCTGCGATTTCTTCTGTAGCGATGTCGAGCTAAACTTCTTAGTTTGTTCAGATTAGATGAAGTTCTAGTAAAGCTTTGTATGGATGATGTCGGGTTTCTAACCCGTTTATGTTAATTGAGGTTTATTCAGACTTAATTTAGATTTTTCTAAAACCCTAATTTGAAGCTCTTGAATTCGCAGATTGACCATATCGTAGAATTTGCTTCATCTTTGTCTTGCGGTTCTGACCATGGACGTGAGTCATTCTAGGGTTTAGAAGGTCATTAAGATTATCCGGTGTCTTGACCATAGGGCCGGTGAAATTAATCTCTTTGCATTTCTGTGCGGCGTTTCATTGTTCTTCGTGCATTCTTGGAGATTTATGAGTTATCTTGACCATAGGAACTCATAGGTTTGCTAGGATAGTTTCTCTGCGTCCTGACCATGGAGTAGAGATTGCCAAAGGAAGCGTCGAGGAATTGAGTCTGTTAAAACCTTAGTTGCATTAAATCATCCGTCTTAGTCGAGCTAGAGCGGATTCGAGTCTGGACAAGCGCCTTAGTCAATTCTTGAAGCTCCATCTTGTTTGCCTGCTTGATTGGTTTAATTTGCATTTCTAGATTTTTAGTTCATTCACCACCATTTCCAAACCAAACGTTTAAACCCGAATAGCTTATTCCACATTAGTTGAGTAATAGAAACAGGAAGACCCTTGGGAAGTAACGATCTCGCTAGAGCGATCTAGTGAGTAAAACTAGTGTGCATTAATTTGCGCATCAAGTTTTTGGCGCCGTTGCCGGGGACTTTTCTTTTTCTAGGAAAGGCATTGTGCGTTTAAGCTTTTCATTCATTTTTCTTATCATCTCTTTTCTCTCCATCTTTTTCCATGATTTACCTGGGTAGTGCTCTTGAGTTTTGAGATGCAGGATAACAGGTTTTATGGGCAATACCAAGGATGGTGCAATAATGGAGTACCATTCGACGAATATCAACAAGGATGGAATATATCAGAGCAGCCACCTTTGCCAATCTGGAATGAGGAACCACCACCCTTGCTTCTTGGCCAGAGCCACAAGCTACACACTACTACCGATATTACGAAGAGGAATATCTACATTCGCACCAGTACCAACAACAGGAGTCTTATACAGATTTTATGTTGAATAAGATCCTCTCGACTCTACGAGCTCCTAATGTTGTGAACGTCGAGATTGAGCAACAATATCAACTGATGGAAGAAGATTCTCGAGAGCTGGTCGAAGAAGAAAATGATAACCTAGCCCATGACTATTGTGAGCTAGAGGTATCTGATGAAGAATCTCTGACAATGGTGGTAGATGAAGATGTGGAGCTTATCCATCTCTTGATTGAAGCTGAAGATGAGCATCTGGATATTGAGGAGTTATCCTCATTTATGCTTCTGTCGAGCCAGCCTGTAGTTCCAGATAGAGATGAGCACATGGATATCGAGGAGTCACCTACATTGGTAATTCAGACAACTGAAACTGAGGAGGGCAATGATTCTGAGGTGTCTGAGCTCAACTTCCAGAGCAACTTGGATGACATTGGTGTGGAGCAGACTGCAATCATCGATTATAACACACCATACTATCTCTTTCCTCCTCCAGTAGGAAAGTTTGAGAAGAAAAGGTCATCCGAGCAGAACAAGGATCTACTTGAGCACCATCGACTGCATCTTGCTCCTTCTGACGTGCTATTTGGAACTAAACCGCCAGCCTTGAAGAAGCTGTTTGACTTCAAGGAACTTTTGAGTTGGGGTGCATAACCAGGTATCGTCTAGCTCAAGGACGTTAAAGGAGAGCGCTTCATGGGAGGCAACCCATGTCTGGAGTCTGTTTTGAGTTTTTGAATTAGTTGTTTAATTTTGAGTTTGTGTCGAACTGTTGTAGTTCTTGAGTCAGTGGTCTATTCTGTACTTTGAATACTCTAATCGTGTTGTGAGGTTCTCTCCAGTTTCAGGCTATCCTCAGCTCCCGCCATGACTGTCCGTCGGTACTTCACTCTTGCCTCCACTGGCATCCTCATGATCTACTTCTCGGTACCCCTTTACACTTTTCTTCACTGTTGTGCAGTCCATTGAGGGACAATATCCAAATTTAAGTGTGGGGTGGGGTGTTTGTTTGCATGTTTTGCCAAGTAATGGGCGGTGATTGTGCCTTGTTTTGTCACTCTTTCACAACTTCCCATTCTCGGTAGCAAGTAATTTTCCACATTGCTTAATAACTTCTTGGATTGCCTACTGTCTTCCATATGGTGAGATTGATGTGGTGCTTTGGCTTTAACCAAATGTGTGTGTGAGAACCTGAATTATGACCATCTCCCATTCTTCTTGCTCTTAGTAGTTTAGGAGCTTGCCCTTATCGTGTTAGTGAACAGTTGACTTGTTAATGTGTAAGACTTGGTCTGTCTGATGCTCGAATTCTCTAGTTCAATGCCTGGATCGAGTCTAGATAAGGGATCTTTTAATTTCGTGCTTTAAGTTGTTTTTGATTTTCCCAATCAAAGAAAATCTGAAAAATGAATGGTTTGGTATTGAAGTTGTGGGTCGATTCACGAGCTGGCATACGTGCCTGCCCATTGCTGTAGTCCCAAAGGGAAGTCTCAATGTGGCATTCTTCTTCTAACCTACTCCCGATCGTGGCTGGGGTCTAGGATAACGCGGAATTCCAAAGGTTTCCGGCTGCTCCGTACCCGGTAGTATCCACACTGTACCGCCCATTCGACAAAAAAAAAGGAAAAAAAGAAAGAAAAAAAAAAGATGAAGAGAAAAATGAAATGCTCTTTAATTTTGTTCTAGTCGTGTTTCCTTATCTAGCAAGTGTCCGGTTGCGTTCTAGAGTAAGTGTTGCGGAAGTAAGCGTTGTCTTGCCTTTACCAAGTCAGGTTGTTCACTAGCTCGTTAAAGTCTTGTTCCTCTTTCGCTCTGGCAAAGTTTGGTTCTTAATTGTGTGGTTAGTTGGGTAATCATCTTGTTTGGTAGAAGCACCGTATACATCTTTCTAGGAACCAAGAGGTTTTCGGTTTGCTCATTCAAGTTGGTGCATTGTTGTGGTAAAGTTCTTGTTTGAGGACAAACAAACGTTTAAGTGTGGGGTGATTTGACGACGTTAGATTTACCGCGTTTATCTCGCCACATTTGAACGACATTCCCTTATTTGACTTCGAATTGTGATGAACTTGAATGACTTTTATGAAAAATATGTTTTATCTCCCGTTGGCCTCTTTTGGGCAATTTGATGTTGTTTCGAGTTGTTTTTGTTGAGATTTCAGGTTACCACGTTGTGGATAACTTTTCTACGAGCTCGGCACTTCAAACGGGGATCAATTTGGAGTTCAAACGGAGCGGGAATCATCAAAAGAGCTGAAGGTCATTTCCAGGGGCAAAAGTGCGCCTAAATCCATGAAAAGTGCGCCGGCGCACTTTTCTGGTGCTGCCAGGCGCACTTTATTTTTGGCGTCCTGTAAATTTTCCATCGGCCACAAAAAGTGCGCCATTTTCATGGAAAAGTGCGCCGGCGCACTTTTTAAGTGCCGCCGGGCGCACTTTTTTCCCATGACGGATTTCGGAGAGTAAAACAGGGTTTTCAAGGGAGAGACAGACAGACTTCATTCTTCATTCTGATTTCGACGAACCAGACACTCTCGGAGGAGGATTTTGAAGCTTTGAAGTGACGATTAAGCGAGGAGAAGCGAGGATTACCTCAGGAGTTTCTAGGATTCGACAGGATTAGGTTTACTCGGAGTAAGATGTCTTCTTCTCCAGTTCTCTTCTTCTTTGTTTCTGCGATTTCTTCTGTAGCGATGTCGAGCTAAA
Organism: Linum lewisii; assembly: GCA_034768395.1. Lineage (NCBI taxonomy): Eukaryota > Viridiplantae > Streptophyta > Magnoliopsida > Malpighiales > Linaceae > Linum > Linum lewisii. Next base: position 56,423,191 of record CM068299.1, read on the forward strand.
CTTCTTAGTTTGTTCAGATTAGATGAAGTTCTAGCAAAGCTTTGTATGGATGATGTCGGGTTTCTAACCCGTTTATGTTAATTGAGGTTTATTCAGACTTAATTTAGATTTTTCTAAAACCCTAATTTGAAGCTCTTGAATTCGCAGATTGACCATATCGTAGAATTTGCTTCATCTTTGTCTTGCGGTTCTGACCATGGACGTGAGTCATTCTAGGGTTTAGAAGGTCATTAAGATTACCCGGTGTCTTGACCATAGGGCCGGTGAAATTAATCTCTTTTCATTTCTGTGCGGCGTTTTCATTGTTCTTCGTGCATTCTTGGAGATTTATGAGTTATCTTGACCATAGGAACTCATAGGTTTGCTAGGATAGTTTCTCTGCGTCCTGACCATGGAGTAGAGATTGCCAAAGGAAGCGTCGAGGAATTGAGTCTGTTAAAACCTTAGTTGCATTGCATCATCCGTCTTAGTCGAGCTAGAGCGGATTCGAGTCTGGACAAGCGCCTTAGTCAATTCTTGAAGCTCCATCTTGTTTGCCTGCTTGATTGGTTTAATTTGCATTTCTAGATTTTTAGTTCATTCACCACCATTTCCAAACCAAACGTTTAAACCCGAATAGCTTATTCCACATTAGTTGAGTAATAGAAACATGAAGACCCTTGGGAAGTAACGATCTCGCTAGAGCGATCTAGTGAGTAAAACTAGTGTGCATTAATTTGCGCATCACTCATCATACCACTTAGAGAGAGAAGTGAACTCTATGTAATATGCCAGAACGGACTTCTCCCCTTGCTCCAAACTCATGAACTCCTTGGCTTTCTCCTCACGCCAAAGGTCCCGGCAAAACTGATCACGAAACACCTCCACAAACTCATCCAACTCCATCTCTGGCGGAACCACTCGACTCTGTGGCATCGACCTCCACCAATTCAGTGCATGCCCCTTAAGCAGAAAAGTCATTGCTTGCACCTTCAACCCTTCCTCAAGTTCCATTTGCAGGAACTTGTACTCACATTCCTGGAGCCACTGCTCTGCCACCTCAGGATCAGCTGCTTCCCCAATGAACTCCCCAAAATTCCATCCCTTCAACAGACTCGGCTGAAACCTAGGAGCTCCTCCTCCAAAACCTGAGTTCCCAGTGGACCTACTTCCCCTTGCTTGACTGGATTCACTACAGGAGGACATTAAACATTTCAGTTGACCGCTCAAGAAACTTCAAACAACTCAATTCACCACTTGATTTCAAAACATCCCACCCATTCAAAACAGTTTGACAAAAACCCTTGGAATGTCGGTCCCGTACCGATGTCTCATCCTCCCTCCCAACGAGGTTAATTACTCCCAAAGAGAGAAGATAATCAACCGGTACAGCAGCGACAAACCAGGCTCTGATACCATTTGTAACACCCGTTCTGAATCAACCCGAGTAAACCGTGGTTGAGCCGGTCCCAGGTACTACCGAGTAAAAACAAGGGTAAAACAGTGAAATTGGCGGTGATCAAAAGACAATAAAAACATGGGAGGCCTCCATAGAAACGCGAAACTGAAATCCGAGTACAATCCAATCCATCATAAATCCTCCAAACCAACATTAATCAGAAAGTACATAAAAAGAACCCCAAAATCCCATAGTCAACTGAAATGAACAGAAAAGTCAACTCCACGTAATCCCAGTCTTCACCTCATGGCTTCCGTCCAGAACTTCACGAAATCAACCTCGAACTCAAACTCCTCAGCTACCTCTACTAGCCACGAGATCCTGAAAGGGGAAAAGGGATCAATTTCCTATTGAAATTGAGTGAACCCACTGGGCCTACCTACACGTTGTCCTACTCTATGGAGCGGTCCCAACTCCGCACAAGACATCCAACAATGGAACCAAACCCAACCCCCCTTTCCATATTTTAATTCCCTAAAAGCAGTCTAGGTGATCACGTTGGTCAGTTCTTGTTCTCAAGCACAATTCATAACAACAGAATCACATAGAATTAATACATCAATCCACGGCACACACAGCATCATCACATCACATCCATCAACCAAGTCACTACCACAACCACAAGCACACAAACATTCACATTCATATTATCTAGGTGAGTTATTAGGCGCCAAGGAGTTATCCACACCACCACCGGCCGGCCGACGCACTTCCCTACCGCATGGGAAGTCCTCGCGCTCCCCTACCGCATGGGGAACGCGCTCTCATTAACCATCATCATCATCATCAATCTCATCACTCCCTTGACACCCATGTCAAGGGGATCCACCCCAATGGATCAGACTCAACAACCAGTACCTCGGGTGGGGTAGTGTGGGCTCCTTTCGGTTCTATTTCCAACATACAATTCTCAACATCACATTCTCAACTCATACATCACATCTACTACCAACATACAACACAAATCAGCCACATCTCATTCATAGTCCATAGTTCACAACACATCTCGTCCTCCATGCCCCTGTCATGTTCACAGCACACACATCACAATCAATAGGATAACCGGCTAGCTCACCGGCCTCCCCCACCTGCAAGTACAGGGGAAACCATGTCATGAGTCTAGGGGTCACCCACCTGTTCCTCTTATTCAGAGCGACCCCACATTGGCAGGGCAACTCTCCTGCATCCACAACCAGCGATTCATAATATCATAGCACCCGCACTCATTTCCCAACCATCCTAATTCTCATTTCTATGTCAATTCATTACTTAATTCACTTCAGTTCACACCCAACCCCAAACCATAGCAATCAACAACAACAATCAACCACGGCAATCATCAATAGCAATCAAGTACATTCACAGAACAGTTTATCCCCTTTTACGCTCATCATTTTCATGCATAACCTAGGTTTTGTTCTAAGTCCAATTGAAGCTCCTCACGCTGTCCAAACTACTTACACAACGCTAAGCCCTCACCTGGAATAGAAGACGAGGCTCTAATCGTCTTCTAGTTCCCAGAAACTCGATTCCCAACCACCAAACTCGTAGCTCTACCCTTCCTTACTGCTCACGACCTACACCCAGAAACCCAAAATGGAGGTTAGCGATCTCTTCTCCTCGTCGCTACGAATCCATAGCAACAAACGGAACTCAATTCCGACCTCTACAGCTCCCGGAATCACCCTTCGAAGATTGCTCGCACTAGGTTCGTCAATGGCTTTTCGGGGAGAGAGAAAGGGGAAAGAAGTTATGAATTTCCGTGCAAATCTGTCCTTTTATGTACAAAAAGTGCGCCTGGTATGTCAAAAAGTGCGCCGGCGCACATTGACCCCTAAAAGGCGCACATTTTGAATATTCCACCGAAAGTTTGCTGAATAAATTGAAAAGTGCGCCTGGCACTTCTAAAAGTGCGCCTGCGCACTTCAGGGCCCAAAATCGGCACTTTTTGGTGCATCACCGTACCCCTCTTTGCAACTTCGACCCAACTTAAACCCGAATGACCCAAAACTCAAGGGGAGCTTAAGAGCACTGATTCCAGTACCCTAGTCTACCGATATTGAGTTCCAAACCGTTTGGTTGAGCGGGGATGTTACATATAATGTCATCAACAATATTCACATGTGCGCTTACTCAGATTACTATTTTAAAATATATTTACTAAATATGATATATGTTCACCAAAAAATTACCTAATATCCATCTCATATACTATACAGTCTACTTCGTACACCTAATTTGTCGTCACTCAGTCCACTGACAATCATTGAACCTTCGACAATACCTCATTATCGTATGGTCTGGCATGGCATACTAATCCGTCAAAATTTTACGATAAATGAACTCTTATTTTTTTACATAAATCCAAGCACAAATCTCAATTCACATCACACAACACATAACAGTTCATCTAGATGATTATTATTAGGCTCCAAAGAGTTTGTTCCACACCATCAGTGCCAGCGACCATGAACGCACTCCCCTACAACATGGAGAGTCCCAAACGCATCCTAAACAGAATCCCTTTCTATGGAAGCATTCACAAACATCCTTAACGAAGAATCTCCCCCCTTGGGAGGTAAGCAACTCATCTCTGGCACCCTACCAAGGTGATCTAAACCTGACTCAGTCACAAGGTGCGCAATGTGGACTCTTTCTGGTTCTACTTCACAACAAGATGCAAGCAATGGGACTATCCTTATCCCAATTCACCAATCACACCTTAATTCTACAATTCCAACTCAATTTCACAATTCCTAAATTCTAACACCACAACCCAGTACCACATTCCACTTCCATCGATCATCCAACACAACAACCAAATTCCATCAAGGTAATAGCTCGCCTCACCAGTCACCCCATATGCAGACAAGGGAACATGGATAGTTTTCGATGACTGTCTAGGATCACCCATCTGTTTATCGATTCTTCACTGGAATCATCCTCCTGCAACCACAACCGACCACGCTAGAATATACATAATCATCATACAATCCAATTTCATTCCTACACCATCTCTATCTAGGTTTATTAGTCGCAATGATCATCACAATACACAATAATCATCAATCAATCAATCAATCATTAATCAACCAACAACTCCAATAAAGTTTTCCCAAATTTACTCTCATCAATTTCATGCAAAACCCTAATTCTTATATAGATCAAACTGAAACTCCTCACGTTACTCAAGATCTCCTATTACTCGTATCCTTATTACTTCCTTTCTCCTCAAACATTAGATCCCGCATATGACGATTAACTGTCGTCACTCTAAGAAGATCGTAAATTAAATCCTAGGTTTGACCAATATCTAGGCCCCACTAGCTTATCTTATACCAGCTTAGGCAGTCGTGACACCGGTCCCATATGCAAAGCTCATCACTACGTCGGTCGAGAAATAGCATCTCGAGATGAAACTGATCGGTTTGGCAGTTACATCCTCGCCGACCGGTTTGAACCCTGTAATTAGATTAAGTTACATATATATAAAATCAGGAGCTAATGGAACTTGGTTATCATGGCATATTTGTCCCACTTGTGGACACTTAGCTTTAATTATTGAAAACGTGCATATACACAGCAAGAGATGAATGAAACCTTACTTAACCAAGTAGTCCAATTTACTTAAGCTGGTCTCTCTCACATAAAGACAAGAGAGTAAGCAAAAAAGCTACTAAACCTAACTAACTATTAGTTTGGTCTTTGTAGAGACAAGCAGCAGACCAACAAGCTCCACTACTAAGTAACTAACTATCATTCTCTTTCACTTTTCCCCCTCCCTATATATTCAAACACCACGTTGCTAGCTAAGAGCTAAGAGAGAATCACAATAAAAGAAGCTTACTAGTTAAGAAAGCAAAGCGTTCCCTCTCTTTCTCTCTCCATAAACCCTAAAAAAGCAAACTTGTCTTCTTCTTCTTATAACCAAAAGTAATACAAGTTTGTAAATTGCACAAAAAATTGGTTACCTAAATAGTCACTGAACTTTGGCCAAATAACTCGGAAGTCACTAAACAAAAAAAATTGTTATTGACATTACCATACTTTGACTTATTATCCAAGAGGTCACTGTTAGCTACGGACATCCATTTTTCCGTCCATCCGCTTATGTGGACTTGCCAACTCCACTGCCACGTCACACAAGTTTGCCACATCATATTAATTTTACGAGGCGAGGAATTCGATCCGCCTCTCCAAGGGGATCGAGGCCGAAGTTCCCGGTGAACTTGTACGAGGGCGATGTCGGCTCCTACCACGCTTGGTGCCCCGATGACCTCGTCATGCTCCACCGCGGCAACATCGGCGGCGCCAAGCTCTCCCTCCAGAAGCACGGCTTTTCTCTCCCTCACTACTCCGATTCCTCTAAGATTGCTTACGTTCTCCAAGGTCCGTCCCGCTGCACTTGGTAGATAGCTAGCTAGTGGATTTGGTTCTTTGTTTGACTTAATTCCGGCGTAAAATTGAACTTGGATTGATTGATTTTGGGCGGAAGTATCATTCGATTCTGCTGTGAATTTTCATTTATCTAATTGAAGTATCATTCGATTGGCTTGGCCAAGTGCTGAAACATGAATTCAAATTGGACATGTTTGGCTAGAATATTGAATTTTTTGAACTGGATGCGTTGCGTTGCAATTGTGTTTATACTTTATATTCAAATCTCAACTTGCAATTCGTTTGTCGAGCTAGGGTTCAATTCGATTTGGGGAGTTCAATCTGCCGTCGGGACCCGCCCGAATCGTCATTCCGTCCCAGGAGCTTTGCTGGCGACGGCGGTTTGAGTAGCGGAGGGGGTTCCCGTCGAAGGCTCCCCACTTCGCCGACCAGAGGAGTTCCAACCGGAGGAGACAATTCCCAAGTGCTCTTTCTTCTTCCCTGATAATGGCCTGCCCCTATCATCCTCTTCCCTGCCACGGTGAGAGTCGTGAGGACGGAGGCAGAGTTGGGAGAGGAGCTCTGCAGACACGGCGGCCGGCGGAGCTGCCTCGGCAGCGGCGGGTGGCGAGGGTTATGTGATTTCGGAGAAGGAGGAGGAGGTAGGAGAGTTTCAGATATGGTTTTCTGACCAGATCTGGTTTTTCATTTGGTTTTTCGGTTAGATTAGGTAATTGGGTTGGGTTGATAATTGGTTGGGTGCTTGGGTTAATTTTGGGTAGATAGAATCTGATGTGGCACTTTAAATGACGTGGCAGTGGAGTTGGCAAGTCCACATAGGCGGATGGATGGAAAAATTGATGTCCGTAGCTAACAATGACCTCTTGGATAATGAGTCAAAGTATGGTAATGTCAATAGCAATTTTTTTGTTTAGTGACTACCGGGTTATTTGACCAAAGTTTAGTGACTATTTAGGTAACCAACCCTAAAAAAGCAGAACCCTCTTCTTCCCTTACTTTTTATTTTGTTATAACATATAGTTAGTATAAATTAAAATATTATTTGTGTGTGTATATAAAGGTATTTCCTTTTGCATTCTTTGGACCTCCTCTCATTCATTCATTCCCCACATAATACAACAAAACCCTCTTTCACTTTCCTCTCTTTTTCACTCCTTTGCTCTCTTCTTCTTGCTTCCATACTTATTAGTTTGAAGTGATTATTCCAAAGGAACAAACAAAGGAAGAAATTAAAGTAACAGAAAAAATCAATGGTTTTTCCATCAATTCCATCTTATCTTGATTCACCTAATTGGCATCACCACGTAAGTGTTTATTATTGAATTTCTCCTTTCTATTTTTTTTCTTTCTAAAGGTATTATTGATATTTTGTTCCCTATGAAAAAAAAAGCAAGTATATACACATTTGAATATACTGAATAATATATATAAAGGTATTATTTGATACTTCGTTGGAGATCGAGGCTATATTTATCACATGTGAAGAGAAAGATGTAGTTGTATCGTATTTATGAAGAATGTAGGAGTTTAATTTGGAGCCTAGTGTTTTGACTACCATCATATTACGAGATCTTCGTAGTCTTCAAGGTCCTGGTATAGTTACTAGTTACTAGTTACTAGTCTTTTATAGATAGTACTTTGTAATGGGTTAACCTCATTTTTTCGATTTGATACTTTGATGAATGAAACACCATGATAGTTAAATTGTGGTGTTCCTTACAGATGAATAACCCACAAACGGGTGGAGGCCTTAATCTCATAACTAGTACTACCGTGGGTGGAAGCGGCGGCCAGCAGTACCACCTCCTCCATTCAGCACCTGCTCCGCCGCAGCCTCCTCCTCCACCGCCAGCAGCTGGCTCCTCCGTCCGACCCGGATCGATGACGGACAGGGCCCGCCAGGCGAACATACCGATTCCAGAAGCGGCGCAGAAGTGTCCACGCTGTGAGTCAACCAACACCAAGTTCTGCTACTTCAACAACTACAGCCTCTCTCAACCCAGACACTTCTGCAAAACCTGCCGCCGCTACTGGACCCGCGGCGGCTCCCTCCGTAACGTCCCCGTCGGTGGTGGCTTCCGCCGCAACAAGCGATCCACTACCAAAGGCGGCGCCGCCGGAGATAATATCCTTCCGACCGTGTCTGAGTACTCGTCGTCCAGCGACTGCGCCGCTGACACGTTCAGCGGCGCCACTGGTCTCATGGGGGACCCACCGCTCCGGTTCATGGCTCCCCTACATCAGCACCCCGTCGGCGGCGGCGGCCTCTCCGAGTTTTCCGGGATGAATAACTACGGTGACTTTCTGGGAGGCGGCGGTGGGTCAGGAATGGACACGTGGAGGCTTCAGCTACAGCTACAGCTTCAGCAGCAAATGCAGATGTCGACGTTGGGGTTAATGGATTCGGCGGCGGCGGCGGAGAGAGGGTTGATGATACAAATGGCGGCGGTGAAGATGGAGGAGAATCGTGAGGGGAGTTTGGCAATTAGGCAGCTGCTGTTTTGGGATGAATAATTATGGTAATAATCATGATCATGGAGGGTATAATAGTAATAGTACTGTTGGATGGACGGCTGCTGATCATATTTCAAACAACTTTACCTCTTCTTCTTCTTCTTCCACGTCTACCAACAACCAACTTTAGTTGTTTCTTAATCATTAATCTTATGGGATTAATGTTAATGTGTTCCTTTTAACTTAGGAGATATAGATTAATTTCTTAGGTTTTTTTTTTTTTTTTTTTTTTTGTGGGTACAAGATTCACTGGTTGGCCTTAGAAAAGGATAGAAACCCTAGCTAGATTAATTTGGTAGGTTTGCCTTTATCCTTTCTTATCTTTCTTCAGTTTTTTTTTACTTAGTTATTTGGGTCTAGGGACTAGTTCCGTTATTGATGGTTGGGTTGGGTCGTCCATGCATTGTTCTGGCCTTCTGGGGTTCAACTTTTGTAAGCGGCTTGCTATTCCTAGTGTTGTGGGTTTTGGGGATGTTGAATGATAAATTATAATGTTTGTGTATGTTGATGTGTTAGAACGACTTAGAATATGTTGAAACTTGGAATACCCTATTTATGTCAGAAGAATTCAGTAAGTTTACTGACATGTAATCAAAATGCTACATGCCTTTCATTCTCTCTATATCACCGATTATATCAGTTTATCGCATGAAGTAATAAACGACTAGTGTTTATCATTGATAGCAATATTCCATCAAATTATAAACTTATGTGATTTAAATGAGAATCATTTGACTATGAAAGGTGCTATCTAATCACTAATTGGTTGATTCGTGAAATTTGGCTACTCGAACACCCAAAAGTTAGAGGTCGTTTTCCTTACAGATTTTGGGGTCTGGATTGGCTTAAATCCACCCCCTCCGAATTCCACGTTTTCTATCTATTTAGTTAACCCAAATCCAGCGAGTTCAATTCATGGCAGACCCTCAAATCACTTCTGGACGAGTTTCTTAATTCCTGTTGAAACTAGAAGGAGTTTGACGGATTTGAGGGTCCCAACCCAATTTTCCCCTCTAACTAGATTTACCCCAATTTTTTTTTTTTTTTTGTTCTATTAAGTGAATGAAGTGGCCATCCCGGGTAGATAGGAATGTGATTTTAGGTATCAACCTCTCATATTCATATCAAAATTAAAATCACTATTAAGTGAATGAAGTGGCCATCCCGGTCAAATGGTGATTTTAATTTTGATGATGATGTTGTGGGGGATCTCTCGTGTTCCGCTCCCTCATGATTCAGGTCAATGATTTGTATCCCATATTCCAATAAAGAAAAAAGCAAAGTTAAAGACTTAGACATACATACATGAGGACTAGCTACTCTCCCACACTCACCAATATATCATCTCATTCATGCAACAATCATTTTGTGTACAAAAAACTATAGTTAATGTGCTCATTTAATTTACACAAAGACTACAGCGCCTAAACTGACCAACTGATAATGTGGCCATCTATCTATATATGTTTATTGTGGACTTGAGTTGTACACCAGCCCGCTCGCGAGCTTCATCAAATGAGCTAGACGAGCCGAGCTGAGGTGAGTTCAAACTCGGCTCATTTATAATCAAACCGGCTAACTAGCTAGCTTGTTAAAGGTCGAGCCGAGTCTCGAACAAATATTTTTCGAACCGAATGCGAGTGATTTGGTTCATCAACCGCCCTAATGGTGGACACCTTCCCTCTACAGAGCTGTACGTATGTGGCCATCTATTAAAGCGAAACCCGAAAGGAAAGGAGGGCTATGCATGGAAATGCAGTCTTGGGGGGCTCGGGAATCCAAGCATAACATACTAACATGTTTTTTGTGTTTTCTCCACCACCATAGACCAAAGACCATAGACCAAAGTGGATGTTTCATTTTCTCTTTTCAGACAGTACTAACTAACATGTTCTGAAAACCATGACCGACTGAGTACTGACACCCCATGCACCCTTTTATGTGTTGTGGCTTGCATATTGTTCCCCGCTAAATCATTCGAATATTGCTTGCAGTCAGATAATATATAGTATGTACCGTTTGATTGTTTTCATAGGGTTTCTGTTTCACCTCCACATCTGTTTCATGTGTAGTTCGGTATGAATATGAGAGGTTGATATCTCAGATGCATTGGAAACGGTGATAGTCGTTAATAGTTAGCATTATTGAATCTGTTTATCAACACATGAGTTCGTCTTTGGAAGAGGTTTTTTTTTTCACTACAACATAACTTGGCTACGGAGGCACACCATATGTGCCTCTAAAAGGCATTTTTCTGCCTCTATAGAGTTTTA